>VZRX01019486.1:0-11854 GCA_013398075.1 Notiomystis cincta | reverse complement strand
GTCAACATTCCCATGTTGGGGACTGGGCTGAGGTCAACATTCCTATGTTGGGGACTGGGCTGAGGTCAACATTCCCATGCTGGGGCCAGGGCTGAGGTCAACATTCCCACGTTTGGGGGCCGTGTTCCGTTGCCGTGGGAGAGGAGCAGCAGCCATGCCGTGTGCCCCAGCTCTGAGCAGGGGAATCGTTAATAAAACGGCTCCAAAGTCAATCAGAAGTTGAAGGAGAAGAGATTTGATGTGATTCCCTGTCATGAAGGCAGAACAAAACCAAAAGACAACAAAAACGCCCCATGGAGTGATGAAATGCTGCCTCAAATGGCCCCTTCTCCCCCTTTTTTAACCCAAAGAACATTTTGGATCAGTTTCAGTCAAAACAGCAATTCCCTGGAGCCACAGTGAGTGTCCCTCATCTTGCAGCTTCCCCATTGGGAATGCTCCAGCATTCAGGATTTAATAACTTTTAGTTAATTTTTACACACTTTACAGGGTTACAAGAGTTTGAAGATTAAGTTATTGGGAGAGTTAAAACTCTTTCTAAGATGGCAAGTGGAGGAAAAATATTTTTAACTTCATAGTGTGAGACAAGGTGATGAAAAAAATGGGCATTTTTATGAGTTTGCTTCATAAGACCTGGATGAAACAGCTTTGTTTTACAAAAATGTGGATTGTCCTGGGCCTCTGCAGAGGACTTTGTTTCTGAAACACTTTAATCCTCATCTCATTCTATGAGGAGTGTCATGAAGCTGAAAACCTGTGAGCTGAGAGGCACTTGGGGGTATAAAATAACTTGAGAAAAATGACATAGAACTCAAATCAAGCCCTTCCAACTGATTCCATGACCAAACCACATTCATAGGATGATTTCCACTCTGGAGTTCTGCCTAGGTGGGATCTTCTGGAGTATTTGGAGATGAGGAAACAATGGGATTCAGCAAGGGGGATCCTGTGGGAATGATGCCAAAATCCTGGATTTGTTGCCACAACTGGCCTTCCATGGCACTTCACACCTTGTCCAAGGGAAACCTGCTCACTGGAACACATGGGAAACACATTGGGATCCACAGGGAAACATCTTGGAGAAACCTTCTTAATGCAGCTCGTTAATTACCACTGTTAAATCCATATCCGTGCATATAAAGCATATCAAACAATTTAACTAATTAATTAATTGCAATAAATATTCAGAAGTTTTGAGCCTGCTGGGGTGTTTTGAACAAATCCTGCCCCGATTCTTGTCCCCAGATTTATTTGTAGTCTTTAATCCCATTGATTTGAAGGATTTGGGCTCATCTCAACACATCTGGGGTGGACCCCAGGTAGATTTGGGATATTCTGCAGTTCTGAACACAGGAAGGGAAAGGCAGGAAAAAAAAAGGAGGGAGGAAAGGGAATGGGTGGAGCAAAAGGGAAGTAGAGGGGAGGGAGTGGGAAGGGAAGGAGGGAAAAAGAAGGGGGAAAATGGAAGGGGAAGAAAAGCGAAGGGTGTCAGTGTAGATGTTTATATGTTTATTTTTATATGTTTCTTTTGTTGCTTTTGTTCTATTTTACTGTTTTGGGGGTGAGGCTGAAGAACTGCAGAGATACTTGTGCAGTTTTACCTTTTTGATGCAAAGATTGTTGCCAAATAACAAAAAAAAAAAAAAAAAAAAAAAAAAAAAAAAAAAAAAAAAAAAAAAAAAAAGGGANATAACAAATAAGAAGAAAGGGAAGAAATGTTGACTAAAAAAAAAAAAAAGAAAAGAAAAAGGAGGAAAACCCCCTTTTGTCTCCTTGTTTCACTCCAGCACTGCCTGGTTCCCCTGAGCCTCTGCCCTGGAGCAGGGAGATCTCCCCAGCCCAGCCCTGCTCGTACACCCAGCTCCAGGACATGGGAGCTCTCATCTTTCCCAGCTCCCACCAACCTGTCCAACCTGAGCATCCCCAGGGACAGAGATCTTGCTCCACACCCTGCCTGGGCTGCTTCAGATCAGCTCCTCAGCTTTCCTCCCCAGCCCTTGGCCTTCATGTCTGCCCTGAGCCCCCTTGGGCAGGGAGTTGGTCCCTCCCTGGGCTCTGTTAAAGCCCTGGCATGGTAGGGGTGGAGACAGGATTTTTGTAGAAGCCTATGGCTGTAAACTTTGGAGTGAAGTAAGGGCAGAGCCCATCCTTTAATTCAGAGCTCTGCCAGCCCCCTTCAGCTTTGCCCTCCTCTCTGTGGGCGCCTCAGGGGCCAGAAGTGACATGGGGACAGGAGAAGAAAGGCTGGGGAAGAAAAATGAACAATTAAAAGCCATTTGCTCATCAGCCCATCCCAGTCCCACTGCCATCTGCTCCTGGAGAGGTGTCCCAGCTGAGGGACAGCCTGGCAGTTGGCACTGCAGGCCTTTCCTGCTCTGCTTTCAGAGCTCACGCTCAACACAAGGGACCTGAGATATCAAAACACCCAGCACAGGTCCTCTGTTGCTGATTTCACTGACCTTTTTGGAGGCATTTCTCTTTTAGTCAAACATGCCTGAAATTTTACAGAACTGAGGCCACACCTGATGCCCACAGGGATGGGTTTCCTTGTGAACCAAGGCTCACAGGCTCCTCCGGAACAGCTCCATCTTGCTCCACAGGAGTTACTTACAGCGGTGTTGTCACAGAAATGGAGATGGGAGAGCAGCCACTCACACTGAGAGGGGCAGAGGAGCCTGGTCTGGCTGGGGGGCAGAGGCTGAGGTCACAAACAGATGGCTCTGCTCGTCCCTGGCCTGTCCCTGGTTTATGGCACATGCATGGCTCTTGCCTTTCCAGCAGCAACTGAAATAGATGGCTTCTGGAGAGCCAAAATCTCTCTGTCCACCATTGTTTTACCACGAGCAGGTCCCAGTGTGCCCTGGTGAGGCTGAGAGTGCTCATCCTTCCTCCTCTGGGATGGTGTGGGAGGCACAGCAGCCCCACAAGTCCAGCTCTGGGGCTCCACTTCCACAGCTTTTTGGGCAAGCTGGTGTGTTTCCCCCTCCCAGCTGGGACCCTTGAGACAGAGCTGCAGGTTTTAATGTCTGCAGCCCAGCTGTGTCGTGGTTTAGGTATTCTCCAATTTAGTATTTCTGCTAAAACCACGTGCTGCTTCCCCTTCTCCTCCACCTCCAGCTGAAGGCACAAAAGGCAAAGATCATGGCTTGAGAAAAGAACAATTTACTGGAAATGCAATGAGAGAAGAAAACAGTAACAGCAGCAATGCTAATAACACAAGGTATAAGAGAAGAAGGATTTGTATGGGAAGCCTGTCACAATAATCAATACTCAGCAGCTACCCCTGACACTTTTCCTGGAGCAGAAGGAGTCCCTTGTCCCTGGAAGGGATTCCCTTCACCCCTGCCCTGGCAGGGATGGGAGGTGCTATGGAATGACCTCCAGGGCCTGGCCATGCACACTCCCAGCTGCTACAAAACTTGTCCCCTGTGCTGGCCAGAACCAGGGCAGGCTGTCACAGCTGCAGCCAGTGAGGGTCAGCCCAGCAGTGTGAGGCAAACCAAGACTTCTGGAACAGGCTGAATCCCCCTTCACGATGCCCAACATCACCCCAGGAGGTTCAGGGCATCCACAGTGACCACGGGAGTGTTGCCAGGACTCACCATGGCAGCTGGGAGGGGGTGAGACTCAGCACTGCAGCCTTCTCTGGGATGTCCATCCTGGGCTGGGGACAGCAATGACACACCTGCCAATGACCCACACTCCAGGGGTGTTGGAGAGGTGAGAGCTGGCACACACAAGTGCAATGTGGTTTTCCTTTACTTTCTAGAGCAAGCAGCCAGCTGGGGCACGGTGGGTGGCTACATCCAACAACAGCCTGCTGCCAAGGTGGGACAGCACCTGCATCCTCCTCAGGTGGAGCAGGATCCTCCAGAGAAGTGGGGAGCAGAGCCCAGTCCTTCCTGCCCTCCTCAGACAGCCAGAAACCACCCCAAAAGGCCCCACTCTTTTTTCAGGAGCTCAGAAATTACCAACTGAGCTCCAAAACTGAGTGTGTCCAGGGATTGCTCCCACACAAAAGGTGCCAGGACAGAAGGCTGTTGCTGGCAAAGTTTTGTTTCTTGGGGCTGGAGAGGAACCAGCAGGTTCACTTTTTTCCAGGGTCTAAAGGATCATTTGTAGTATCTCACCTTTTTTAAGGTTTTTAAGTGTAATTTCTATGGTCCTAATTCCCCTTGTTTGGGCACAAACCCTCATTTCTAAATTGCAAGCTCTGCTCTTAAGGTCCCAAGGCACATCAGAAGCACCCAGAGCATAATTTTGAAGTCTTATTTGGAAGGTCCAAAGTTTCATTTGTAGGGTCCAAAGTCTCAGGTTTGGCTCAAACTCTTTTATTTAGCTCCCAGAGCCCCTCTGTGGGGGACCAAACCCTCCTTTTTATGATTCAGTCTGCAATTTGGCAGGCTCAAATCCTTCTAAAGATCCATTTTGGTTATCAAAACATCATTTGAGGGTCCAAAACTTAACTTCAGGTTTTTCACTTCCAAAGGTCCATTTTTAGAACTCAAGGTTTGGTTTAAGACTCGAGTTCTCCTTTGGAGGGCCCAAAGCCATCTTTTACTGCAGTGCCCAAAGGCCTCTTAGTCAGGACCAAAGATTTATTTCTTGGGGCAGAGAGGAGCCAGTACTGAGCACAGCAGGCATTTCCTGAGAAACCAGACTGACCCACGTGGTTTTGGCTTGACACGGGAAAATGCCTTTTGTTACTCCTCTGCCACTGTGCACGAGACTTGAGGAACATAGCTTATGAAAAGGAGTGTTTGTGCACAAACAAGGATGGTTTGGATTCAAACAAAGAGGCTTTGGATCTTAAAAATGAGACTGTTGGTCCTAAAAAAAGACAGTGGGTACTAAAAGACAGCCTTGGACCTTACGAACAACTCTTTTGGCCTTCAAAATGGGACTTTATACCCTAGAAATCAGTTTTTGCACCTTCAAAAGGAGGCTTCAGACATGAAGAAGATGAGGCTTTGAGCTCTCACTGAGGAGCTTGCACTCTAAAAGGAAGCTTTGGACCCTGATGTGCTCTCCTGACAGGTGGACTCCAAAGCATCCTCGTGCTAAAAAGCCACCCATGATCACTTCTGGGTGAAAGAGCACCTGGTAGAGCAGCTAATGCCTGTCCTGTGCCATCCCTGAAGGTGTCTCTTGAGAAGTGCCAGTTCAGGGCCAGCCCAAGGCTTGCACTGAGGGCAGAGAAAATTCCTTGAAAATGAACCATAAGGACCCAATGGGCACAGCCCAGTACCTGTGAAGAACGAGACAGAGACTCCCAGCACCCCAAGTGTGCCAGCCAGAGCTGTGCCCAGCTCGATCACAGCCCTCAGCAGCCTTTGACTGTGGCTGCTGCAGCTCCTGGAGGCAGCAGGAGCTCTGCTGGCACATGAGCAGCCCTTCACCAGCAGCACTGGGTGGCCCAGTGACTTCCAGCTGTGAGAGGTGCCAGGATGTGGTGGCCACAGGGCCAACAATGTGTGCTGCCCTGTGTCACAAAAGTGGCAGAGATGTGGAACCTGGGACTGGCCATTGTGATCTCACCTGTCTCACCTGTCCAGTGCTCGGTGTCCTGAGGGCTGGGCCAGCAAAAGCTCTTTTGGACTGAGCTGGCCATTGGGATAACTTGGCTCTTTCCCCTGCTGCTTGCATGCCTGCCTTTTCCCAAGTATTCTTTGTCCTTGGCAGCAGCTACAAGCACCACCAAAACGTTTTTCATAGCTGAAGGTGCTTTTTGGGTAACATTTGGGGGGTTTAAAATCATTTTATTGAGCTACAAGTATTTCCTTTCCCAACAGGTGATCTTTCTGGAGGAGGTCCTGATATCCTTTGTCATCCAAAGCTTTTCACTCTTGTACCTGAGAGGAACAATGGCTACAACAGGGAATGACTTCTTTGAGTAACATTTTCACCAGCTGGCTTGGACTTTGTGAATGCCCACGGACCACGGACATGGCTACTGCTCCATCCCTAAGTGTTGATGTGCTGACAGATTGGAGTGAATTCTGGGGCATCCCCTGAGAGCAGCCAGACCCAGGTGTTGCTTGTTTTCATCACATTACAATCAGAAGTGAAGATCTGATAGTCCAGAGCTCTAGAGGGACAGAAAGGCAGCCCCAGGCCCAGAAATCAGTGTGGATTTGTTGGACTTTTGGCAGATGAAGCAGGGGAACAGTTTTCCAGAACTTTCCCTATCAGTAGATGCCAATTGGGTGTTAGGCTTCCCCAGTGTTTCTGGGTTGGAGATTAGAGCTGCTGTCCTTGGTGTCATAAAGTGAACTCAGCGTTTAAATATTCACACACAGAATCACAGAGTCAGTTAGGTTGGAAAAGACCTCTAAGGTCATCGAGTCCACCCTTTGACCAAACCATGTCAATTAAACCATGGCACCAAGCACCATGTCCAGTCTTAAATACCTCAGGGATGGTGACTCCACCACCTCCCTGGGCAGCCCATTCCAATATCTAATCACTCTTTCTGTGAAGAAATTCCTCCTGATGCCCAGCCTGAACCTCCCCTGGCAGAGCTGCAGACTGTATATCCTCTTTCCTATTGGTTGTTGCCTGATAAAAGAGGCCAACCCCCACCTGGCTGAAACCTCCTTCCAGGTACTCCTAGAAAGTGATAAAGTCACCCTTGAGCCTCCTTTCCTTCAGGGTAAAATCTCTCAGCTGCTCCTCATAGGATTTACCCTCTAGACCCTTCCCCAGCTGCACTGCCCTGCTCTGGACATGCTCCAGCACATCAGTGAGCTGGGCACAGCACTCGGGGTACGGCCGCACCAGTGCTGAGTACAGAGGGACAATCTCTTCCTTAGTCCTGCTGGCCACACTATTCCTGGTACAAGCCAGGATGCCTTTGGCCTTCTTGGCCACCTGGGCACAGCTGGCTCATGTTCAGCCACTGCTGACCAGCACCCCCAGGTCCTTCTTGCCTGGGCCACTTTCCAGCCACTCTGCCCCAGCCTGGAGCGCTGCATGGGGTTATTGTGACTGAATTGTGGGACCTGGCACTTGGTCTTGTTGAACCTCATACCACTGGTCTCATTCCATTGATCCAGCCTGTCCAGATCCCTCTGCACAGCCTTCCTACCCTCCAGCAGATCGACTCTCACACCAACTTTGGTGTGAATTTACTGAGGGTACACTTGATCAACTCATCCAGCTCATCAGTAAAGATATTAAACAGGAACTGGGTCCGGCAGTGATCCCTGGGGGACACTACTGGTGACCAGATGCCAACTGGATGCAGCACCATTCACCACCACTCTCTGGGCCCTGCCTGGCCATTACCCAGGGAAAAGTGCAGCTGTCACCCATTGTCTCATCTCTTTTCAAATGTTGTTTGCCTGCAGTCATCGGCAAGGGAATGACTCCACCAAAAAGAATCCTTTTTTCCCCAGAGAAGATTTGCATGGAGTGGCGGCAAAAACGGAGACCTGGAGCAGGACTGTACAACCTTGGTAGTACCTGCTACATCAACGTTGTCCTGCAATGCCTGACATACACCCCCCCTCTGGCTAATTACCTGCTCTCTCGTCAGCACAGCCGCTTCTGTGAGTACTTTTGGGAATATCTCCTTTTAAAGCTCTTGGGCACATCCCAAGGATCCCCAGAAGCTGCAGTTGGGTTTAGGAGAACAGCAGCCCTTCTTTTGTTCCTCAAACACTCAAACTAAAAGCTACTTGTCCTAAAAAGGTGCATTCATCTTCAGAAAGGAGCCTCTTCTTAGCCCTGGGTCTCTGTCCCTTCAGATTGAACCCTCTTGTCTTATTGCACAGAAAACTTGTGCCAGTTTAGCCTCCCTATGAAGAACAATTTCTGTGCACTAAAATGTCCCAGGCTTGTCAGGACATTGGCACCTTGGGATAAGAGTAGAGATGTTTTTACAAGTTTATGACTTCCATTAGGGTTTTTTCCACCTGGGGATTGTTCTGCTAACCTAAGAAGCTTCCCCCCTCCTCAGGTCATCAGGAGGGTTTCTGCATGATGTGCATCATGGAAGCTCACGTTCGGAAGGCCCTGTATTCCTCAGCCAGTGCCATCCGGCCTAGGGCTGTCATCAGGGACCTCAAATGTAAGCAATTTCAGGTGTTTCAACTAGTTTTGCTTCCTTCCTTGAGGGGAGAACTACTAACTTTTTTCTTAGTCATAGGAGAATTTAAGCCTGACATACCGGGAGATGCCTACGAGTTCTTGCGCTGTACTCTCAGTGCCATGCAGAGATCTTGTCTGAGTGGAAGCAGCGAGTAAGCACAAGGAAATTCCCTTTTCAATGTTCCTCAGTCTATTGGACTCCTTGAAGTACTCCCATCAAGGAAAACCTATGCCCAGGGCTTTCTAAGCTAAACTCTTGGAAGAGGTAACTCGGCCTTGCCGTTTATTTCCAGCTCGGACGTCTCTTCCCAAGAAACGACCATCATCCATCAAATATTTGGGGGCTATCTGAGATACAGAGGTACACTTCCACAGCTACTGCCCCTCTTGGCATTTGCTGTGCCCTAATGTCTGCCTGGGACATGCAGCTGGTCCTGTGATGACTGGCATAGGAGGACCCATGAGCATAAACTGACACCATCAATTAACTTCTCTCAGCATTTTGATTTTCCTTCCAGTCACATGCCTGAGCTGCAAAACAGTTTATGATTTCTACAAGCTCTTCCTGGATATCCTTTTGAAAATCAAAGTAAGACATTTGCAGTTGTGCTTTGAGAGGTCCTGTGGCCCCTGTAGCTTTCCAGAACCAAAGCATTTGTCTTAAAAACCTCTTTTGTGAGCACAATTGATTTTGGTGGTGAGTGGGAAGTGGAATGGATGGTGTCCTTCTGCAGAGGCCATGGCACTGGTCTCTCTGTGGTGCTGGGTTTAAGTAGCACTGTCTCTCTGCACCCTTGACATACTCTCCTCCCTCTTTCCTTTGCCCTCCCTCCCCACCTGTCTGGCTCCCAGGCTGATGGGTTGGACCAGTTTTCACTGCTGGTGCCCCTGCACACCATCAATAGCTGATCTGAGCAGTGGCACCAAGAGGGAGCTCTAGATGGCCCCAGGAGCCCCTGGAACATGGGGAAATGTTCAGTATCACACCCTCTCTGTCTCCTTACAAACACTCCTGGCAGGGTCATGGTGGGTCTCCTCAGCATCAGCTGCCTGGCTCTTCCTGCCATCTCCTGGGAAATGTTTGGGTGAGAGCATTTCCCGCAGCTCAGTGGCTCCTTTCACACTCCTCCAGGGAGCTTCATCCCTCACCACAGCTCTGGAGGACTTTGTGA
The DNA here is from genome assembly GCA_013398075.1 of Notiomystis cincta. Classification (NCBI taxonomy): domain Eukaryota; kingdom Metazoa; phylum Chordata; class Aves; order Passeriformes; family Notiomystidae; genus Notiomystis; species Notiomystis cincta. The sequence continues at coordinate 2,591 of VZRX01019486.1, read as the reverse complement.
CACTCAAGCAGATGGATGGGAGAAAGTGCTTCAAATGTAGAAAGTAAGACGATTTCTTATGGTATATTAACATCAGATCCTGCATGGGAGGCTGTGTGAAATCAGGCAGAATCAGTTTCTCAGGTTTAACGCACAATAGTGAGAGAGAGCTTTTTAAAATATGGGATAGCCTTAAAGTTAGTGCCAGGGTGAGCAAGGAAAGGCTGTCTGCCCCTCCTGAGGCAAGGTTGGCCTCATTTCAGCACTCAGCTCTGTGCTTGGGTTCAAGGTGTAAGAAGAAGGTTGTTGCCTCCAAGAAGGTCACAGTCCATCACGCGCCCAGGGTCCTCACGGTGTGTCTGGGAAGGGCTGATGACCGGACCAACAGGAAGATCAGCCAGGTGTGTGTGGTACCAGAGTGCAGCTTCCTCTTTGCAGCAGAAGATCCCCAAAGCTGTGCTCTGTCACAAGCTGCTCATGTTGGGCTTCTCGTGTTCCCTCTGGGAAAGAGGAGACTTCCCAGCCTGGACTCTGCTCCGGCAGAGCTGCTTTGGCAGAGAGCGGTTTCCTCCTACCCAAACCATTACATGCTGAAGGCTGTTGCATGTGGTAGCTCAGGTCATTTCTGAGCCATCCTGATTCCTCCATAGGTTGTGGAGTATCCTGAGTACTTGGATCTTCGGCCATACATGTCTGACACAGCTGGAGAACCCCTCTTCTACTCCTTATATGCTGTTGTGGTGCACAGCGGTCACACCTGTCTTGGCGGACACTTTTTCTGCTACACAAAGGTAAAGAGCAACTTCCCTCCTGACGGGGAAAAACGTGTGCTGGGAAGACAAACTACCCTGGCTGTGTTGCTGGCAGCCAAGGCTTTGGGGGAGCTCCTCCTTTGGGTACTCGTGGTTGGCAGATTTCTGTGTAGAAGCAGTGCCCTTGCCCTGCAGAGCCGGGTGCCTTCCTTTGCAGGCGAGCGATGGGCAGTGGTACAAGATGAATGATACGGCTGTGGACAGCTGTGGCCTCCACATGGTTCTGGGGCAGCAAGCCTATCTGCTGTTCTATGCCAGGTAATACCAGCGTGATGTGTTCAGAATATGTTTCTTCCTCCTGTCTTAGCTGTTTGTCTTCTCATCCTCCTGAGTGTTTCTGCCATAGGAGACAATTCTTCCTTGAGTCCTTCAATGCCATCAGTTCTGAACTATCCCACAGCGGTTTTTCTCAGCCCTTGCTGTTCTTTAGGCTGCTGTCCTGTGTAAGCTGCTCCTTGTCTGCTCTCTGAAGCTGGCTAATGCAGAGAAGAGGACCTAAAGGGGCCTCCAGGAAAGATGGGGAGGGGCTCTTTATCAGGGAATGACCAGACAGGACAAGGAGTAACAATTTTGAAGTGAAAGAGGGAAGATTTAGATTAGATATAAGGAAGAAATTCTTCCCTCTGAGGGCAGTCAGGCACTGACACAGGGTGCCCAGAGAAGCTATGGCTGCCTCATCCCTGGAAGTGTCCAAGGCCAGGTTGGACAGGGCTTGGAGCACTCTGGGATAGTGGAAGGTGTCCCTGCCCATGGCAGGAGGTTGGAATGAGATGAGCTTTAGGGGCCCTTCCAACCCAACCCATTCTGTGATTCTGTGGTTCTGTGATTCTGTGGTGCTGTGATTCTGGGATTCTGTGGTTCTGGGATTCTGTGGTTCTGTGAAATGGAGGCTGTAGGGAATATAAAGACAAGGGCTTGCTCTGACAGGGACAGGCCTGCTGGGAAGACCCCAGGTGTCTGAATTTCCCATTGGTGACCTTGGTTCTCTGCCACAGAAACCGCTCCAAAACAGAGACTGAATCCCAGATGAGTCTACAAGAAATGCCCTCACCAGAGATCACTCTTGTTTTCTCCAGGTGCTCCAATTTGCAAATGGAAGAAATGGCAGCTCCTTCATCGTCCCCTTCCTTCCTCAGTCAGGGGGGAGCCAGCAGCGAGGCAGGTCCTTCAGGAGCACAGGGTCTGCCCAGCAGCACTAAGGGGACCCAGAGCCAGAGGAACAGTGCCAGGGAGGGGGAGAGGGAGAGGGAGAGGGAGAAGGAGAGGGAGAGGAGCAGATCCCCTCCACAAGGCAATGAACACTTCGGCTGGCTCACGAACAACTCACTGAGGAGGGGGAGGAAGAGAACGAGTCCTCCAGGTCACAACAACACTCACAAGGATGCCACAGCTCCAGGGCCCTCCAGCAGCAGCTGCCAGCATGCTCCAGCACACAGGGCTGCTTGGGAACAGCCCCTGCCAAGAGAGGGGCAGAAGGGCACATCCTCAGGGCAGGGCCACGACCTCTGCCAACAGTATGTGACACTCAGGGACTACCAGCAGTCAGAAAGGAAAAGGAGGAAATTCTCATTTGGAATCAGCAAGCAGAAGAGCTAAAGCCATTATTAAAACCCCTTCTTGGCCTTTCATGAATATTTTACAGAGTGTTTCCTTCTCTTTAGGTTTTGGGGCAACTGATGGAAACACGCAGTGAGGGACGTTGGCGTGATGGGATCTTGAAAGCTGTGGGCTTGCATGTGCCCCCCTGGCAGTTTCTTTTTCTTTAATATGAAGTACAGTTCACTCAGGGGAACATGGACT
>VZRX01019485.1:17971-78749 GCA_013398075.1 Notiomystis cincta | reverse complement strand
GGCTGCCAGCCTGAGTGAAAACCCTTGATCATCACTCTCTGAGAGTGGCTTGTGCCTCAGTTTTGTACCCATCTTGCAGACCACCTATCCAGTTTTTTTGTTGCCAGTTTGTCCAGGAGAGGGCTGTGGGAAACTGTGGTCATCCACAACTCTGCCCACATCAACAGGATTGTTATTTTATTGTAGAAGGTGATTTGGGTTATTAGTATTTATGTAACGTTTTCTGTTACTCGGTTCAAAACTGCTGAAAAAATACTTGCCTTTTAGACAGCTGTTCTGAATAATACTTTGTTAGCATTAAGACAGTGGAAGTTTTTATGGGTTTGGTAAAACTACTGAGACTTTGGAACTTGAGGACTTAATGTGGATTTTTTGTTGGAATTTAAAATTAAACAATTCTTGCAGCTTGCAAGGCTTGCAGTTTGGCTGATTTTGGTTAAAAAATGCTAATTAATCTTGAGAATAAAAATGTTCATATTTTATGTTGGATCAGTAAGAAATGCCTGTTCTAATTTTAAAATAATTTATAGGTTTAATGAGCTTCTAGAAATTGCTTTGTGCTTATTTCTTTCCTACTTATATGTTTATAATATGACAGCCTCTACCAAAATAAGTTGTACATGTTCACTATGTATTCCTTTCAAAAATGTAGCACATTTGGTAATAGGAATTTATTGATTTTGGTGCCAAAGATTATTCTGGCCCAGTGTTGATAGAACAAACAAAAGTTTCTGGGTTTTTTGTAAAATTTTGGAATGGAAGGAAATCTGTTTGTAACTTTTTGTAGCAAAAATCAGTGTAAGTTTTAACTGGTGTGATGGTCATAGTTATGAGTTTAGTGGATGAATTAATTGACACAGATAGTGTGATGTATCTGCAGCAGGTAGTGTCAGTGGAAGAAACAGAACTAATGTGTCTTGGGAAAAAAAAAGACCAGAAAATAATACAAAAATCCTCTGCAACTGTGTTGTCTATTGTACATAGACAAAAAAGGAGACCCTGACTGTACAAGGTTGTTTTGCAGCTAATCAAGACATACAAATCGATATCCTCAAAAATGTGCTCTTACAGTTATATCCAGTTAATCTTTAGTTGGGAGTTAGCACAACAGAGATTGTTGCTTATTTCAGTCAGTGAGACCAGGTAACCAAACCAACATTACTCACAGTAGCAGACTTTTGTAGAAAGGCTGTGAAATGGACAGACAAGCAAATGTTAAGCCTGTGTCTCAGATAAGATAGTGGAGATAAACTCTAGGGCAGCAGGAAAAGAAAGGAATTCTGAAAGAATCTGTTGAAATGTGTAATGTAGTTTGTATCCAGGTGAGTTTGATCTAAGGAGGCTGTATCAAAGTAAATGTTAAATGGAGCTATGATGTTTATAACCTTTTTATCTCTGTATGGTCATTAAGGAATTGGCAATTTTTGTAAGAGATATGGAGCTAGCTTTCATGTTCCTGCCAAATATCAACTCTGATAATGAAATACAAAGCGACATTGTTTTAGAGCAGAAATATAGTAGATTAAACCACCCTTAGAAAAAAAAATTGTGTAGCAATGGATGTGGTTTCTTTACACAGTAGTCAATGAAAGGACTAAGAGTCCACTTCTTTGACAGAAAGACTTATGTAAGATGTTAAAGTGTTAATACTTCAGCAAAATCTCATCCTTTTCAACATGTCATCATTTTGTTTTCTGTGTCAGCACTCACCTGGAGCATGATCTTCCAAGCATAAGTGCTTTGGGCAATGCTAGGTGCTTTGCCTGTCAAGGCATAGTAGAACCANTGACAGAAAGACTTATGTAAGATGTTAAAGTGTTAATACTTCAGCAAAATCTCATCCTTTTCAACATGTCATCATTTTGTTTTCTGTGTCAGCACTCACCTGGAGCATGATCTTCCAAGCATAAGTGCTTTGGGCAATGCTAGGTGCTTTGCCTGTCAAGGCATAGTAGAACCAGATTACTCAAACTGAAATTTCAAACCAAGGAGAAGCTGTGCAATGTGGAGAACTAGGCTAACAGGTGAAAACATGAAGCTGATTTCTGTTTAGATAAGAATCTATTTGGGCAGATAACTTATTGTGAAGGTATATGACTCGGTGTTTAGGAAGGATTTCATTTACCCTTCCTTTCTTCCAGCTAGAGCTATTAATATCCTGGAAAAGTACTATAAAATCAGGTTTGCCTTACGTGGTATTATTGAATGTCGAGCATGTTAAGCCTAATTGGACATCTACTGGGTTTTTTAATTTAATAATAATGATAATAAAAGAAATTAGTTGAAGTTTCTGGAGAATTTTGGTAACAACAAAAGAAAAAAAATCCCTCTTGGAATTACATTGTAATTGCACATAAAATATTTGTGTTAATGTTGTGTTAATATGTATAGTATTTTATTTTCGTAGCCAAGTTTGAGTAGGAATTTTCAGAGTAAATATTTCTATATTCTTATTAGTTCTCTTTACATATATTTTGAGCACTTCTTTTGATGCATATCTGTTGTAAAAACAAGGTGTGACTAGTCTGTGTAGTTATAAGTTCTACTTGGACATAGTAATGAGTGTTTCAAAGTGCTGCACATGTGTGAACAGGGAGAGAATGCAAGTGAGCTGGTTCTATGGATATTAATTCTGTCATTCTGATATCTAGAGAGTATCCTTGTTTTAGCATAGTCAGTTGTGCACATTTCTCAAATCACAATTAAGTATTGTTTTGTTTTGTTTTGTATTGTCAGATGGCATGAAGAAATCTGTGGTCATGTGGAATATCCCTGCCGTTTCCAAAATCCTGCTGCCAGGTTGCAGGCAGTCATTCCTTATAGACTCTTTGCTCCCTGGTGCCTTACGGAAAGCTGCGAAGAATATTTGCTTCAGCTGATTCCTCAGTGCCTCTCAGCTGCTTATGCCACACTGGGTACCCACCCCTTTTCCAGGCTCGATGTTCTGATAGTTCCTTCCAACTTTTCCAGCCTGGGAATGGCTAGGTAAAGAAACTTCTTAATATCCGACCTGTTGTATTTTGTTAGACTTCTTCTTATCAGCTAGTTGACAGTGTCAAGTTTCTGTCAATATAAAGTTGCTGTGCTATTTTTCTTAAACCAAACTTCAAACTCTTGTTCTGACTTCATGTGAGTAGGTTTGTTTGTGTCCTTTGTGACCTTTAATTTTAATTTTAACAGGGCTTAGGGAAGGAAAATATAAGCTTATTAGAAATGTTGGTCTGAATTTTTACATTTGCCAGACTGAAGTTCTTTTGTTGGTTCTATTGATCTAAATACTTGATGTTATTTTCTTGTTTTCTTTTGGCATTGATTTTAACCTTATATTTTGACAGAATAAGAGCATGTTAAAATCCAAATCTGGAGTTTCTTCATAAGCCTTTCCAATGTATGAGTTTCTAGTCAAGTACTTATCTTCAGAAGCTGAAGGCAAATAGTAAGGATTATATTATCAAGTTTTCATGGAATTGTGAAGGCTCTCAAGCCTGTCCAGGTACCTCTGAATGGCATCTGTTCCCTCCAGCAATAAAAAACACTCAGATTGGTGTCATCAGGAAACTGACTGTGTGCACTTGATCCCACTGTCTGTATCATTTGAAAAGATACTGAACAGTGCCAGTCCCAGTACTGACCCCTGAGGACACCACTCATCACTGCTGTCCACTTGGACAATGAGCCATTCACTGCAAACCTTTTGAGTGTGATCATCCAACCAATTCTTTGTCCACTGAGTGGTCCTCCCATAAAATCCATGTCTCTCCAGTTTAGAGACAAAGGTGTTGTGCAGGACAGTGTCCAGTGCTGTGCATTCAAGTAGGTGGCATCTGTTTCTTTTCCTTTGTCCACCACTGTTGTAACCCCATCTTAGAAAGCCACCAAACTTCTCAGGCAGGATTTGTCATTAGTGCAGCCTTGTTGGCTGTCACCAATCACCTTGTTATCTTTGATGTGCCTTTGAATAGTGTCCAGAAGGATCTGCTCCATGCTTTTGCTGGACCTTGAGTAGAGACTGACTGGCCTGTAGTTACCCAGATCATCCTTCTGTACCTTTCTGAAAATGAGGGTTGTGTCTCTCTTTTTCCAGTCATTGAGAACTGATGCCAATAAGATCATGACCGTGCAGGCCATGTTTATTCCCCATGCTGCATGTGTTAGCATAGAGGCTTTTAAGCTGGGCACTTGAGGAAACTGACTTACTGGCTGGAATTCCTTTGTGCTGCCCTTCAGGTGCCCTTGTGCTGACCTGTGACCTATCTCCAGGCTCTGGGCATCATATGAGTAGGGTGAATTGAGGTTCCCCTTCCCCAGAACTTTAGTTTAAAATTCTTCACCAACCTGGTGAAGCCTGTGACTGAAGATACTCTTACCCTTCTCTGACAGATGGACCCATCAGCAGGCCAGGTTTCACAAAGTGAGTCTCATGATCCTAGCTGCCAAATTCCTGGTGTGGCACCAGTCTATAACCCTTCAGCTGATTTGCCAGATTTGACTGTCCCTTTCAAGCTGTATATTTATTTTTTTTCTACAGCTTTCCTCTTACAATTCTCTTTTCAGTTAAAAGTAGAAAATTATGTTGGCACATTAACAATATAGTATAGTTTTTAGTAGAAGTTTACTTGCTTTTTCATTTCATGAAGAGCTAGAAAATTAAAAACTTTAGCATTGTCATGCTCCTCTGTCATATAAGGCTTGTTGTTATCTAGATACTTTTTGCTGGTTACTGAGTTTTCAGTGATAGTTCTTCACTCAATGAAAGCAACAAGTTGGTTTGTGCACCTATCACAGATTCTCTGGTTCTTTGCCTGGTGGTTTGATTTGGAGTGAGGTGTGGTACTGTGTACCATATTCTTGAAGCCATATGAAATTTGCTGCTGCTCAGCAGTCTTCTGTGACTTCAAAGGCATGGTACTAAAGGGTTGGCACACGGCCTTGCTATAATTGAGGAAGAAACTGGCCATTTGACTTAGCTGTGAGATAAGAGCAGGATCTGGGGAACTATAAAAGGCAAGACACACTAATAGTTCAAAATGAAAGAGAAAGCAGATAGTGATGTCTGGGCCAAAATTAGAGTACACAGTAGGAGAAATCTTCAAGACTTAGTTGTTGATATGCTATTGCTCTTTGGGAAATTTTCAGTGCCTTTCGTTCATATACCATTCCCAGAATTCATAAGGAAAAGGTACCTGCAGGGAATTCGGTTGAAAAAAGCATCCGTCATTATCTGAGTCCAGATTGCATGTTCAAAATACTGTAATAGTGTTTTCTTTGTGAAGGAGATGAGAAAAACCTGTGCTTTTATTCCCCTGCCCTTCATCTAACCCCTGTCAGTTCCAAGCAATCCATATCATTGAATGTGAGGATGTGTGCATACTTCTTGATGCCTGTCATTTATCAGTGCACCAAGCCAAACACATTCTAATTTTTCAAAACTTAACTAATTTAAGGTGTTTAAATGTCAAGTTGTATTTGGACAGGAACTTATTAAGTGACTCATAATAGGTTTTCTGTTGGGTTTTCTGTGATTTTTCAAATAGAATCTTCTATGTATATAGCAAGCTACTTAAATGGTTAATTCCTGTGCATGCAATGATAATTGCATAAATTGCTTAAGCTAACAATAAGCTGTGTGCAAAACCATGTCCAGACCCACACAAAGAAAAAAGTTAGCAATTACCTTGGGTTATAAAGGTTGCTGTAGTATTTATTTTTTTATCTTCTAGTCCATCTCCAGCAGTACAAACAAATTACAGTATGCCAGCACATAGAAGCTGTTGTTATGAGAACTGTAATTGGATTCCTGTCTACCAGGGAAGGAAGCCGACCCAAATTTTAGTCATTATCTGAAGTATTAGGGCTTCACAGCATTCAGTGCTTTTCTTTGTTCCTCCATTGTTAATATTTACTGTGCTTTTCACATCTCTAAATGCTTCCTTTTATTTAGGAGGGATGTTTCTCCAGCATTTTACATTGGTATGAAATTACGATAGTTCTTGCACGGAGTTATCTAATTAGGTGTTTTAAACTGTCTATTTCAGTGGCAGCTACTGTGGGTCAGCTGCATTTCTCTTGAAGTCTGACAGATGCTTTATTAGCAAAACTATAGTTAAAAGTATAATCATGTTACTTGTGTTTTCTGTTCATATTTTCCTGTGTTTTTTAATTTGCTATGGACTTCTGTATGGAAATATTTAATAATTGCAATCATATCCTCCTACTTCCAACAGATCTTTGAAGATGGAGGATTTAGTTTTGCACACTTTAGTTTTATACCGTTTTAGTTTAAGTGATTCTGTACAGCTTCTCTTAAATTCATGCTAGTAAAAAACGATGTGGCCTACACATCTTTTTTGGTGATATTATGTTGAACTGTACAGAAATTAAATTCATAAAATATTGTGGACCAAATTTAAATAGCTTAAGAGCCTGAGATTCAATGCTTTCTCTAGAATGTTGAGAATCTCATGAAAATGTAACAACAGTTAGTTATCTAATTTAAGTCCTTTCCCTAGCAGAAGAGAGCAAATTGTAGTAAAAGGAGTAGGGAAGTGTGTCAGACTACAAGGCCCTAGAGCTTCTAATCAGGCTGTTCATGGAAGAGATCCCTGACCACACACTATACTGAAAGGTGCATATCATATTCATGCACTCAGAGAACTAAGAGGTTAAAATCAGGAGATTAAAAGTAGCACTATGTTTTGATGCTGTTGATGAAACTCCCTGAGGAGTTGTCGACCCCCCTGGCATTTAAATATCAGAGGTATTTCACAGTTGTGAATGCTCTCATATGTGCCAGCAGTTACTCATATGAACAAAGGTGAATGAAATATTTCAGATGAAAAGTAGGGTCTGTGTATTCCCTGGTTGCTTGGGCCTCTTCAAATCAGTTCACTCCCAACCCACTTTTGTTGATCACATTTGAAAACCTAGTGTTTGATGTCTCTTCTCACTGACCTACAACTCAGTTTCCTTTCCTTTTGTCAGAACCTGAAGAGACTATGAATTCCTTGATCTTTTTCATTCCCTGAGGAAAAACATTCTTTCAAATATAGAAACTAATTTTTGGTGCCGCCTGAGCCTGTGTTTGAGACTTTGACTTGCAGTGTTTAACTGCTTAAGTTTTTTCATAGTCACACCACTCTCTTGTGCTTCTGTGGTGTTAGAAATTGCTTAGCAGCTTTGTACTTCTTCAGAGCAAATATGCTGTTATTCCCCTGAGAACTGTAAGCCTTTGCATTCAGTTGAAATTCTCTTTTTGAAACAATGGTCTTTAAATTGTTTCCAGCACACATTGTTTAAATAACATATGATTACTGCTTTTTCTGTTTGAATTAATGTATTTCAGATGTACCAGAAAGTGCTAGCACAAGGAAACATTCTTATCCAAGGGCTATGTATAAATAACCTTTCTAGGCACATCACATATTGCTGGGATCTAGAAGAGCATGATGAGGAAAGTGTCTTTTGGTATATACCATGCTCCTAGTTTTTCCTTAAACTGTTAGTACTAGTAGTGACCGTGGGATGGACAGACATCTGGTCTAACCTAGTTTATCTGTACTTACAGATAATTTTGCCCAGCAAAGCTAATGGAACCAAACAACTTCTGAGCAAGATTCTGACATTTTCAAAACAGGATCCTAATGTTAGGTTATTTGAATTCTATTTAGACTCTACAACTGATGGCCTTATTTTCAACTGTGCTGAACACCCTTGAAACTCAAATGGTGTTTGCTGATGAGGATGCTTGGAATATTTATAAATCATGTCAACTTATATAGCTGACTAAATATGGATTTAGCAACCTAACTTTCAATTCCTGTTCATAAAGATTTTACTCACTCTTCTGTTATGTTAAAACCTGTCTTTGGTACATACACCTTTCATCTTTTAAAGAAAGGATATCCATTTCTTCAAAAAATGGTATGTCAGCAGAACTCTTGAGTCTTTCCAGTCTATGTCACCAAGGTTGTTAACTTCTTAAATTGAAAAGGGAGAAGGCTCAAGCAGCCTCTTTGATCAGTGTGTCTGTAGCCACCGTTTGTCTGTTCTGTACGTCTGCAATGTTATGATGACAACTGATAAGCCCATAGAAAATCACCCAGGACTACTGGAACACATTCAAATGTCAAAGTTAAATGTAAAATCTTTAATATTGGTCAGTCTTGCAGAACTGAGTTTTACTACTTGATACAATTGTAGAAGCCTTTTCTAACTCAAAACAAATGTAGACACACCTGTTTGCGCAACACAGTAATCGAGTTGTGTTAATTTGACACAATACTCTCAAGACTAATCCTTTAATATTTAGTTTATTTTTTACATATCACTAGTTGGTTATCCACGCAGAAATAACCATGTACAAAATTTAAAGCAAAAGTATGGTAAAAGAAAGATTGAGTCTTAGCTGTGACAGCAATAAATCAGAGTACGTGGATGTACAACACATACATGTGGACTTAGTGGCATTTAGAAATTCTGTGAATTGACACAAAAAGATAACTAGGGCAACCACCAAGACACAGCTGAAATGTAAAGAGTATATTTTACCCACTAATAACATTGGGCAGAGACCCACAGGAACAGAGGCTCTGTTAGGCTTAGTTCATCCCAGTGAAAAGAGACCCACAGCAACCCAGGCTCTGTTAGACTTAGTTTGCCCTAGTGCACCGTGAGGCACCTGCTGCCTGCCCCAGTATATCTTGTGCACACACAGTTTTTTACAAGATGGTATTTTTATGATTTCGCTTTCTCCCAGCAGGAGGATCAAGCATGTCTGTAAGAGTGTTATCTCTGCACAGGAATTCTACTTCTCCAAACAGGTAGAGGATGAACACTAGGCATAAAAAATGGAATCTTACAATGCTGACAGCTGTAGCATTCCCATCTGCAAGGTTACTTTGAGAGAAACTATTTGCTTTTCCTTGCCAAATCTTCTGGTTTTAGTCCTTTCCTCCCAACTGTTGCTGAAAATATTTGCTGACCCTTAGCTGAAGTCTGAAGTATAATTTGCTACCGCTGCAATCACCGTTCTTCATCTAGTTGTCATTTTGGTATCAAAACAGGATTTAGAGTACTTCAGGCATGATGTATTTCCTTATTAATATGCCTTGTTGGTTTATTAACTCGTAACGGGTGCCATTTTAACAGAGGAGCCAGATGTGTGTTCTTGAGTATCGGGGGATTTCTTTTCCATTTCTGATAGTTTTCCATAGAGCTTTCTCAGTGCTTCTGGAGGACCAGGTACAATGTTTACCTGTCATAAGATGCTTCTCTTATGGGATAGTATCACAAGAAGATAACATCTCAGTCTGACATTACTGACCAAAATTAATACAAAAAGGGATGCTTTAGAACATATGGAATTACTTATGCTTCAAGTATGCAACTTTACATTGATAACCATTTGTAGATTTATGTGATGAATAAAGAATTGTTTTAGAAGTTTAAAAATCACCTGCTGCTTTTGCTGTATGTCTCATGAATTCTTAAAAGGGCCATTGAAGCTGTAGAGGTAGTGGGACTCTTTTGATGCTACTGTAGAATAGTAACTGCATATTTTTAAATTCTAGGATTAGAATCATGGCAGAGCCTGTTAACCTCATTATAGTTAAGGGTGCCTAAGCATTTCCAATATAAACTTGTATTTCAGTGGTTTATAACTGTAAGGACTTGTTCCCAGTGTAGAGCTGACGTAAAGTGGTTTGGCTTAGGAAAAGTGGGTGTGTGTTTTCTACACACATATTAGAGAGGCCAGCATGTTTCTATGCATATTGTATTTGTATATGTACAAATATCTATCTATTTATATANGTGTGTGTTTTCTACACACATATTAGAGAGGCCAGCATGTTTCTATGCATATTGTATTTGTATAGAAACATGCTGGCCTCATGTTTCTATGCATATTGTATTTGTATATGTACAAATATCTATCTATTTATATATATATGTATATATGTATGCCTAATATATACGCATACTTGCCCTTTATATATGTGCTTATATAGGTGTGTAGGTAATACTAATGATTTTATTTTTGTTACGTGAGTTGCATGGCATTTGTAAAGTAAAAATATAATTTTCCCTGAAAAGTGATGTGTTTATAGAGAGTGAGATATGGAGAAATGAAAAAATGAATTGTCATTACTGAACACTGGATCTGAGATTTTGAAACTAATTTTCAGAATTCTTTCTCCCTGTGTCTTACTTTATTCTAACCCTCAACTTTTTTTTCCTACCAATAGAGATTATTGATTCCTACCAACAGAGATTCCTACCAATAAGATTATTGAAAATGACTTTAGCTTGTAGATCAGTAGCAGTATAGTCCATCTACTGTTTAATATTCAGTCAGCAGCATTAGACCATTTCACTTAACTTTCTGAATCATATTAATAGTTGAGTGCATATAAATGCAGAGATTTTGCATGTATATGCTGTGAGTGGTAAGAAAGAAAACAATAAATGCAGCCAATTGTTTTGAAGCCCTAACCTTAATTTTAAAGGGCCTAAAGAAAGATGGTGCTCAAAGCAACCACAGGCTTCTGTCATGCAATTATCTCTGATCTGACTTGCCATACCAAATATGCAAAGTTTTCTTAGTCTCTGTGATAATTACTAGTAGTCTGCAATTTACCAGCCCCACCTAGGAAGAACCCTATCCAGGTAATAGATTTTCGATTTTAAATGTAGACTGCAAGACCAATGATACTTAAAACAAACAGAAGTATGGGAGAAGCCATTAAATCTGTACATAATACTTACCTCTGGCATCAATTGCCAGGTGCTATTTTTTGCTGTAGACATGGTTTCAAGTTTAAACAAAGCCCCACCAAAACTATGCAAACAAATTGGTGGGTTTATTTTCCTTTCTGTAGTTTTGTTTGTTTTGTTCCTAATAGGAGTCTGATTTAAGGATCCTTGGCCCTTTTCTTGTATGAATAGTAGTTTGAGTACTTGCTGGTGACAAGCTCAGAGGAGGCTAAGAGAATTTATGTTCCTAAAAACCATGATGTTGCTGAGCAAAAACTATGCAATCCTGTCCTCATGAGTAGTAGTGAGGAGTATGAGCAGTTGAGCGATCCATTCCTAAGCTCCATGTTTTGCTGCTGGCCAGGAAAGGTTTTTGGTTAGTCACAGAGAGTTGGGTAGGCAGTTTTTGTTTGCATCTGCTCTGCTTGCCTACCTCTGGCCTGGAGCAATAGTTTTGTCTACACTTACAACACCACACTGTGCCCAGTTTTGGGCTGCTTGTTTATGACAGCGACACAAAGTGAATCAGGCCTCTGTTAGCGTTATTAGCAGGTAGAAGAATATACTGTATGAGAAGAAAATGATAGAGCTAGATTTTCTCAGCCTGGGAAAAGATATTACTGAGACTTACCATGTCTCCTGCTACTTGAGAGGGTGGTTGCAGAAAAGGCAAAGCCATAGTCCTCTCAGAAACAGGGAAAATATATGAAGGAACATTCACAACTTGTAATGATAGATTTCAGACTAGATACAAGGAACCACAGTTATTGTGATTAAGCACTGAAAGTAGTAGTCCAGGGAGTTTGTGGAACCTCCATCTCAGGAGGTGGTGAAAAGAGGCCTCTTCAAGCTCGACTTTTTCCTGACATTCCAAGCCTTCAGTGCTTTTACCTGTGCATCTGCCTTGATTTTATGCTCTGTTACAAATGACACCTCCCCCTCCATATTATCTGTATGACGCATTCATATTGTCATGGTACTTTGAGAACTTTTCAACAATTATTCAACAAGTATTTTGTTTTCAGAAAATCTGGGGAAGTAGTAGGAATGTATTTTTATTTTGCAGATAGCTAATTGGTGGATGTAGGTGTTGCAAGAGATCTTTTGAGGAAACACACATTTCCTGATTCTCTTTTCTTCTCCCGTCCCAAGGTTAAGTGAGGAACTGTGCCCATATCTTTTGAACCCAAACCCCGTGTTCGAACATTGCACCAGCCTTTCCGACCTTTTCTTGTTTGTGATAGTAGGTACTAGCTATCTTCCAGGTTTGAAAGATATACTCCAAACTTCCTGGGCTGCTAGGACTAACAAAAATCTGTTTTTAATTGAAATAAGGTATAGTACTTCTGTATTTTACTCTTTATTTTTCAAAAAAATACAAACATTTTCATTATTAGCTCTAATCCTGGCAGATGCAAATTTCACATGTGGAAGTTCCAGTACATTAAAAAGAATAAAAGCTATTGAAATTGAGGGTAAGGAAAAGGATTTTTAATGACAGCAGGTCTAATATCCTGACAAGGGATTGTAGTATTAGTCTTATTGTATGTGGTATCATCTTATATGGAATATTTTGGCAATAGACTGATTTTATTCATTTGTTTAGAAGTTGTTTCAAAATGTGGTTAAGCCTTTGGAAATGCCTTACTTAATGCCCACAAGGTACTCCTGCAGCATGATTAGTTCAAGAAAATCTGTATATATGACATTGTGAGTGTGGGTAGTGGTAGTTTTGTTTAGTGGTGCAAGATTTTGTCTAATGTTGATTTTACTGGCTGATTTAGTTGAATGAAGAGACATATTTCTTTTAATCTTTTTTTGTTTTCCTTTTGGGAAATCATTTTATGATGTAAAATTACAATATGGGATAAATGATTTCATAAGTGATTAAGTGTAAATGTGAATATCATGATTATTTTTCTAAGTCTTTTTATCTTTCTGATGATGTAAGCTGAGCTCAGACTGAACTAGCAGTATAGTCTTATACAAGAAAAATGGCTTTAATTTTTTCCTTGTGCATCTCCCAATCTCTAAAAAAAATCCCCACAATGAGCAAGCAAACAAACACCTCTTGCCCTCTCTTCCTCCTTCAGTTCTACAACTAATGTTCATACTTAACTCTGTGGAAAAATATGAACCCATGAACCAAAAATCACTTTCCTGTTTTAGAACGTTTAACTATTTGAAATAATGTAAAAGTAATCTAAATGGCTCAACAAGTGCAAAATCTGTTCCTTCTCCACACGTGACATGTGGTTTATGATTGAATCTGTTTTAAATCTGTACTCATATTTTTGGTTTAGTTTTCCAGTTAATGTGTCCAAGGACACAATTTAATTTTGCCTATAGAACTACAACTTCAGCAACCAGGTAATAAAATGTAGATGATTATTTTTCTTATTTTTAATGTACTACAATGAATGTTACGGTCCTGTTATGCTGGTATAAATCGTGAATAATTCCAGAAAGTTCTGAGTAGATCTGTCCTGTTTGCATGAGATCATAATTTGTGTATGAAACCTCAAGTTTTGTGGCTCAATCCTAAAAAAAAAATACAGAGGTGGGTGTTCTTGTAAATATTTGTGCTTCTTAGCTGTTAGTTAAGATGAAATATTAAATATTGTTCCTAATTTTTATGACATATACTGTGATATTGTTGAAAATAGGAGTTCTTGTGCAAATCATTATTTACACAATGGTTTAGAGGTTGTTGCACAAAAATCTGATTCTAGTGATGGCTTCCTCATCTTGTTTATTTAAAAACTTTTGGGACATTGGAATGGAATTTGTTCTCTTATCTGTTATTTATAAAGATGTTGTCTTTGTTTTGTGACTGGTCAGTTGTATTCAAAGTCACTTTTTGTGAACACAGCAATTGAGCTTTTTTCCTTGACCCCTTTTTGCCTGTCAAATGAAACCAGGGAACTGAGTTTTCTATTACATGTGTCAGCTACAGGCTCTTCAGAGAGGGGAGGGAAAGACTGTGTTGAGACATTTCCTCTGCAATGCTAGTAATTCGTATCACTGCTTCTTACACTTGTGGAAGAAAAGGATGAGGGAAAAAGAAAAGGATGGAAATTATGCCTTCACTGCTTCTCTGTATCTTGATTCCAGTGTGTGTTATACTGTGTTCTGTGTGCATTTTGTTTAATGATTTGACAGAGGCCTAATTGCCTGTTCTCTCTTGCTTTCAGCAAGAAACTGCCAGGAGGTAGCGTGGAGAAAGGCAGAGCCATGGTTCTGAAACAGATGTGTTGTGAAGAAGATCAGATAGAGGATAAGCTGAGGGGATAATATAGAATCATTTAGCTTGGAAAAGACTCTTAAGGTCATTGAGTCCAATCATTACCCTAACACTGCCAAATCCACCACTAAACCATGTTCCTAAGTGTCACATCTATTTATCTTTTAAATAACCCCATGGATTTCAATTCAACCACTTCTCTAGACTGCCTCTTCTGCTATTTAATAACCCTTCTGGTGAAGAAGTTTTTTCTAATATCCAATCTAAAAGTCCCCTGGCACATCTTGAGGCCATTTCCTCTTGTTCTATTGCTTTTTATTGGGAGAGGAGGCTGATAGAAATGTGTAATGATATAGGAACTTGTGAGGGAACAAACTAGAAAATTCAACCAGTGAACATATTCTAGGCACAACCATATCAGTAGGTGTGGTTTTGCATGGCTTAATGAAAACCAGCAAATTTCTTTCTAAACTCTCAAATTATGTATTTGACACCTCTGAAGGATATTTTAAAAAGCTTAATAAAGTTGCTGCAGTATAATATTTTTGAATATTATTTGTGGCTGTTATTATTTTAATTTTGTGTAGTGACCGAAAGCCACAGTAAAGAAGTAGTCTTCCAAAAGTACCTAATTTGAGCAGGGACTGCATACCCTGCGAAACAATTCCCATGGAGTGCTTTTTTGTTTGGTCTTGTAAAGTGAAAACTACAGCAATACTTGTTTTCCAAAGCTTGATAAACTTCAGATATGTTTTTTCATTGCATAAATGAAAAAGTTTGTGGAGACTTGGATTGTTACCCTGTTGAAGACTTCTTTTCCCTTTATTGGGAAATCTGTGCATGTTAAGATTGCTCTTCAAGGATCCGAGAGTTTTTGGTAGCATTCTGAAGTGACAGAAGTAAATGGTAGACAAAGGAAATGAACACATTCAGAGACCATTGCAGTGATCCCAGTACTGTTTTGGTTGATTTTGCAACTTGTTGGAATATTTTGTAATTTTTAATAGTTTGTGTCCCGTTTTTTGGGTCTTTTTAAACAAATTGACCCAAAAGTTCTTTTAATTGAGAACAAAACCAAAATCCTGCCCAAAACTCTGAACAAAGTTACCAAAGACTTTATATATTTTTGCACTGATTTAAAAGTTTTTTTTCACTTCTACTACCAGGACTTGTTTGAGTGGATTTCCTATGAACTGGTGCTGAATGTTCCTTTTCCTTCTTAAAAGTTAAATTCAAAATAGAAGCTGTGATAAGAGGAAATTCAAGTCTAACTCAGTTGTGAAGCAAGTGAAAGGACCACAGAATGTTTACAAACAGAAAGAGATATCTGTCTAAGATTTATGCTCTCCTAGTCTGTGAGTCAGACTTTTTCTGCTGGTTTTGGTATTTTTCCAGAAGTGCGATTGTTGGGTAATTTCCAGTGAGCAACACATAAGGGCTTTTAGATCTTTTGAAATACACAAATACTAAACTGTTTACTCTGGGACATAGATTCATTAGAGAAAAAATAGCATAAACTCAAAAGAATGCAGACAGGACATTTAGAACATCACTACAAAGTGATGGAGATAAGGTGTTTCTCTGCATGTAATAGTTTTCCTTGTAATCATGTATTTCTTCTATATTTCTCCAGAAGGCTTCCCACAACTTAGCACAGTCATCTTCTACAGTTAGTGGAATCATTTATTGGTCATTAAGAATAATTCCTCTTCTATGGCCACCATCAGAAGTTGTAAGATTATTGTTTTGATTTTACTAATATTTTCTTAGTGACTGCTAAGTGTTTGGGTAGGAGTTAAATGAGGCCTTCACCACTACACTCCTTTGCAGTGGGGATTTGGACCTTGTGGTTTTCTAGTGGTTTAGGGTTAGTTTCTGTTCCCAAAATGAAGCAGTTTCTCCAGGAAATTATTATTCAAACAAAATCTGGTGGTAAAAGCTCTTACTTTATATAAATCAGGAGATAGGAATGCTTCTCTCATCATAGTTGGTGGTTTTTTTTATATTTGGGTATTTTTTTTGAGACTTTCTGCAAGTACTTCATGATATGCCCATTGCCTCTGACCAGTAACTTTATCTTCCTAGATCTCAGTTTAGGTTTAGATCTTATTTATGCTTGAGCTCTTTGAAAACTTACCTCAAGGTGTCCTTTTTAATAGCACTGGTACTTTGGATTTTTTCCCACTTTTTTCAGTTGCTGCAAGTCTTTTTTCTCAGTTCCATAGCATTCACTCTCTCTATGCTATTGTATAGTTAAGTCTCCTTTCCTCATATATTTTAATTTATACTAGCTTTGATCGTGACCATTCAGTTAAGTCTTCCTCTGCTTAATGACTTGGATCCTATGCTTCCTGTATTTGCTATTCTTCCTCTTTCTTTGCTGTCATATGAATCTGTCATTTGGGAGATTTCATTCCTGAAGGACAGTTTTATTGAATTTGTATTGTTGAGCAGCTTGTTTGAACTTAGAATGATCCTTTTCACTTGAACATTTTGCTAATCTCTTTCTTCCTATGCATCTGCTAGAATGGGGCTTCTCAAGGGCCTAGCTCAGCTTTCAGTTACTTTTGATGAGAAGTAATAGCCAGAACTTTTAGTGCCTCATGATCAATTACTAGTTGTCTAAGCAAAGTTCTGATATTCTCTTCCCATGTGAGGTCTGAGGTTTTCCTCTAATTTTGGCAGCAGTGGGCTTCAAGCTGTTCCAGGGGCCTTTTCAGGTCTGAGTTTAGCCTATCATCTTCAGGAGACACCAGCATGTGTCAAAAGGCATCATTTTCATCTCTCACATGTTCTATGCTTTTAGAAAAGTTAATCCAATCTGTTTGGCTAGTTTTACTGTTATGACGTTTTAATGCTGATTACCTAAATTTGCTTCTGAATCTACTGCTGAGCTGTGATTTTGACATTCAATAACCTGCTGCTCCTGTTTGGCTAAGAGTGCAGTACTTATTTTTCAACACTGCCACCATCACATTCTGATAGCTTTGGCCCTATTTTGCCAAGGAATATAATTTTTTCTTTCTATCTGTCTTCTTTCCACTGTTGTCACTTCCAACTGCTTTACACACCACTTGAATACTGTATGGTTTTTTTTTTTTTCCTTTGAAATTAAATAACCTTCTACTTATTTGGGTTGTGCAAGAACATTTGAACATAAGTGTTTAAGTGGTTTATCACACTTGGACAAGAAAACTTTTTATTTTTAGATGAGAAATTCTGTATGTTTACAAGGCCTGATGGATGGCAGAACTGAATAGCCTGAGAGTGTTACATTTTTAGCAAAGTACACATTTTTCGTAGATACTATAGGAAACACTTGGTCCAGCAACTGTAGGAAGGTCTTATGATATTTCTCTGTTATTTTTGGAGTGTGTGTATTTGGAGGATTGATTTTTTTTTGCCAGTAATAAAACAGGAAGGGACATAGTTAGTTCCACCTTCCACCTTTTGCTTGAAATAAACTCCATGGATGCTGACTTGAGTCACAGACGTTTTGCCCTGGAGACTTATAAACATGAGAAATTTAGTTGAGGTAAGTGACTTTTTGTGATAGGTTTAAGTCACTCCAGCTTTTAGGCAGTGAGTACATTATGTACCGGTTTTGCACTGAAATCAGTCTCAAACGCTAAATGTTCACAATAATGGTGTTGGGCTAATTTCTTGTTTATAGATCAGTTTGCTTAGACCCAGGCCAGTAACTTTACAAATTCTTCTAAATGTCTTTGTATTTCTCCCTGAACAAAATGTAGCTTAAAAACTCCACACTGTTACTGGAGTTGACTGTGTTAACAAGTAATACAGTGCCAATGTATTGGATGAATAAATAGTTTGAAGTAGTCAGTATGAAGACTCTGACATCCAGAATCTGTACAGTTGGAGAGATATACTTCCTACTTGATTTAGTATGGCTCCCTGAGCTAAATATTCCTTCCTCAGAATTGAAGCTGTTCATAGGAGTGCTTATTTTTTTCACACACTTACGTTACTTTTGGAATGAAATGGTGCACAACTGGAACAGAAATTCCTCTCTAGTTCCCACAAGAAATAATCCAGGCTGCCTGCACCAAAATCTCCCCGAGACATGATACAGATTGGAACATGTGAATAACTGAAGGACTTGCTTTAGAAATTTACTGTTGATCCAAATGAAAACACTAATGGAGACATATCATCCTCAGCAATAAACTCTCTTACCAAACTAGGTAGTTAGCATACAAACTATGTGGAATACTGTTTTAATGTAACCATGTAGTTAACACCAGTGGGAATATTTTATTGGAGGAAAAGGTGATTTTATCTGAAACAAAGCCTGAAACAAAGTAGGTTTCACTTGCTCGCTGTCAGATGAGCACCAGAATGGGTACGGTGTCCAAGAAGTCTGTCCAGCAGTCTGGCACCATGATATTTCTGTCCAGACATGAGGCTGTGGATTGGTTGCCATGACATGAAGGACATGTGTCAAGTCCTGATATCTCCTGAGTTCTTAGATTGTAGGTTGCCTTTTTGGAGATAACAGTGTTTTCATTGTTTTCTCTTTTGTGAGTGGTCAGGCTTTGATCACTGCTCTTTGTCTCTGGATTTAGATATCTTTTTGAAGCCTGAATGATGTGGGAGCTTGATGACCTGCTAAATTGCGTGGCATTAACACAGGACGTTCTGAGAGCCTTGTCTTCCTGTATGTTCCTCTGGGTACTACCACACCCAAGCATTCCCACTCATTCTCCATTGATGCATATTGTTGTAGTTCTCAGCAGTACTCCTGCCAAAGATCAGACGCTAATGAGATGTTCTATCCAATGACTTAGTTTTTGCTCTCTCTGTGACATTTTTTCACGTAAATTTTGTTAAAAAGTAAACTTTGTGACCACTTGTGGCTGTGGTGTCGAATTTGGGCTAGGAAAACACAGGACCATTTTTGGCAGGACATGTAAGCCAGTAACAACCTTATAAGCTACAGATATTTAAAGCATGTGGAGCTACAGAGAGGAGGTAGAGCTGTTCTGAATCCTGTGCCTTTATCTCAGCAAGATAAAGATGCTGATCAACAGAGAACACAGACTTCCTCTCTGAAGAATATACTAGAATATAACTAAGTTAAACAAGCATACTCTTGGCCCTGTGTGGCCCAGAAGAAACCATAATGGAACATGTGACTATAACATAACTAGCACAACAGCCTGGTTGCGATGAGCGTATCGTACTTGTAAAGCCTCTTGCTTGACAGCAATCCAATCAGCTTTGGAGACTACAAGACTCCAAAGGCTATGTTTATGTCCAACTAACTGGAACTTTGCAGAAGTCAGTGTGTAGATGTAACATCGCAGAGAAAAAGTGTTGAACTGAAAACCGAATGAAAACTGGCATGTTGATATCATACCCATATCTGACAAGTGTGGAATGACTATACCAAGAAAGGATTTTGCCATGACAGCAGGATGTAGCAGAATTAGATTAGTAAAACTCTGAAGCAGTGTCTGTTCCTTGAGAGCAGCTTGATATGATTAAACTTCTGAGTTGACATCAGCAGGAGCTAGACACGTCTCATAGATCTGGGCCAGTGTTTGAGCCAAGTGACTTTGATCTGAGAAACTGATAGCTTAGATTTTTGCCCTGGTATCAGCTAGAGGATTTAATTAATGGAGAAATGACCTCCAAGAAGCTGGTAAAGCAGACCCTAAATTTGCCTTGCTCAAATCTAGGATGTGCAGTTTCCAATTTCTTCCCAATTCTCTCTTTTCTTGTATCATTGTAGTTAGCAGGAGAATCTATCAAATCATGAGTACCATATCATAACCTTCATGGAGTGGTTTCTGGATGACGCTGACTGGTGCTTTGAGAAGAGCTGGCAGAAGCAGCTTTAAGATATGTGAGGCAGAAGAAGATTTCAGAAAGTTTGGAGTAACACAGACATTCCTTTTGTATATGCTCTGCATGTCACTTTGTTTTTTAGCTCTTCACTTTTTGTTAATGCTGTGTTGTTTGCTGGAAGGCATTTTCCATCAAGGCTGAAATGTTTTCTTGGCTGGCCTGGAGACACCATCCTGTCCTGACAGGTGAAGGCTGACTTTCAGGTGCTCATGCCTGTGTGAGCTTCTGGCTGGTCAGTGCAATCCACCTGGATTCAGTATGCACTGTGTGAAACAGGATTTGGTTTGGGTTTGGGGTTTTTTTTTGCACAGAATTTGGTTTATGTTTCAAGGCTTTCAGTATCTCTGTCACAGAATCCTGAAAGACCATGTGGTCCTGTGCAACACAGGTGAAAATTGAGGAACACTGATGTTTATTAAGGGAGTTAAATGTCAGTGATGTTGTTCCAATTTTGCCACATCAATTTTTCCAGGAAATAGGAGACAGAATGTACTGTATTACCATACTGTCAGGAGCAAAAGGAATGTTGTTGCCTATGCATGTTTATAATAAATATTTAATACTGCATGTTTTGATAGATGTGTGTGTGTGTGTGTGTGTATGTGTGTGTGTGTAGCTTTCAATATAAATATATATAAAACCTCCAAACCCTATCATAACAGGAAACATCTTTGCTTCTGCTTTTTCGCCAGAGGAAGGATCAAAGAAGAAACAATGTGCAGCAGATGTTAGTCATATGGCTTAATGCAGTGTGATGTGTAAAATACGTAACAGAATACAAAATATGTGCAGAATACAAAGTTGCTTCTAGTTTGATTGTTTTCTCAACTGAAATCTGGTCAAAATAGTCCCAAATTACACAGGTATAAGACAACTGGATTAGTCCTCCTCACATATCTAGTTGATTTTGGAGGCTTGAAGAAGAGTTTTCAAAGTTTGTGTGTATGTTACTTAAACCAGTGCTGTTCAGTCACAAGCTTTTGTTTATAGATTGGGAGTGATTTTTGGGAGTGATTTTCTCAAACATGTAAAGACTGCTGAAAGATTGATATGATGAGTTCTGTAGCAGTCCATTTTTATTTCATGATTTATACTTATTCATTAAAATTGCTTTAAAGCTTAATGAAAATGAGATTTTTCTTTTCTACAGTTGACAAAAACTATTTTTCAGTGGTCAAATGATGAAAAAATATCATACTTTACCAGTACAAGTCTTTGCACTGTATCTCAATTGGTATTCCACCAATAATCAGTTGAAAATTATGTGTATTTTAATAGTCTTTGCTATGAATGATATATTTTCATTATGAGAATATTGCCTTTTTAGTCCTTAATTAATATCCAGGTGGAAAGTGCTCCAAAAGCTAATCAAAGCTATTAGGACACACTGATAAAAATCTTCTACCTTGTGTAACAGAATGTAAAACTGTCACCAGTGATTTCATAGGTAACTCAGTAGTATAATAAGAGCCCCTTTTAGAATGTGAGTTTAATGGTAAATGGTTGGATTTACTGTTTAGATGCCCTATATAAGTTAATAAAACTAAATCAAAAAGGACTGTTAAGGTAACTCTGCATTGTGCTTCTGTTTTCATACACATGCTACCAGGTGTTATGTATGCAGTATATTAGTAATAGGTGTAAGCTATTGAATACATGGCATGTTTGATGTGAAACTGTAATGTGCAAGATTGGGTAGTATATTCTAGACACTCTGAAATTATTCTTTTAATGAAGACTACTTGTGTCTTCAATTAAAACCTGAGAAGATAGGTGGCAACGTTTTGTAGAAATGTGCAAAGAACTTTTCCAGTGATTAATAGCAGAGTTAGCAGTTTACTTAATGCAAAAGACAGTCCCCTTTTCTGAGGTATTTTTCATTTGTTTGATGTTAGGGACAAAGTATGAATGCTATTTTTAAATATAATTCAGCAGATAAATACTTCACCCTTAAAAGTGTCTGGCATCTCCTGGCAAAAGAACTTTAATTAACAGCTGCATAAAAAGTCTGAAATGTGCTACATTTGATACATTGGCATTAGAATTGATTATTAATGTAGTATTTCAGGATTGTAGAGGAGGAATTATTTATATTTTTGTCCATCTGAAAGAAAATTGGTTTTTACTTGTGTCCTTCTCTTTAGTCATATATTATCTCAAAAATGATCCATTGTGAAGATAAGGAAGGGAGTTATTATTTTGTGCCAGCAGCATTTGTTTACGAGCTTATATCTGTGGGCCGTTGCAATAATTTGACTTCAAATGGACATATTTGAATTCCTATATAAAATTATATTCTAAACAGAATGTAATTGCACTGCCTAACATGGAATGCTGAATGTGTCAAAAATACTTTTCAGTAATAACCACCTTGAAAGTAGAAAATAACACAACTTTTTTACTTGATCCAGATGAAGATACCAAACATCCATCATTATATTTTCCCTCTACTTATAAATAATGTCACATATATATCACATTATTGTGATAGCAGACCATTAAAAATTGTGCAAGCCAAAAGATTAGGATTTCACTTCTCTTTTTTTTCTCTGTGATTTACTGTTACTTAGAATGAATTTTAACATAGATTAATTTTAAGTTAAATGGACACAACACACACTGAAGATGACATAATATAGCTATATTTTCCTAGGGAGAACTTCTGACATCTCTAGATGTACTGCTCTTCTCTGTCTATTCACATTTAGTCATCATTACTCCCACAGGTTTTCTCAGAATTGCCATAACTTCTCAGGCTCATGAAAAAGTCAACATTCTCCACCATTAGCATTCTTCACATACTGAGCAGTATATATTTGGTAGTGTTTGAAAGTATTGCTACCTGAATGCCTGGCTGAGGCGTGACCACTGTTCTGCTGCGTGCCACTTGGAACTGAATGTGTTCTCTTGTTTTTCTGAAAGTGCTCAGCCCTCCTCAGATCACTGCACATGCTTTGTAGCCAGAAGAGATTTCATAAATGTAGCTGGCCTAAAAAACTTTGATTTGACATAATATATCCTGCTTTTGAAACACCTGCATAAATCTTATTACTGCTAATGGACATTGCATGCTTACAAAGAGGGGGAAGAATAACCGTGTGTCTCAGATTTATGTGGTCTTTGTGATGTTATTTGTAATGATTTCTCTGTTGCATTCAGGCATAAGTTTTTCTTCACAGGATTCATACTGATGTCAGTAGGAGGTATGCTTTCATAACTGCAGAGTGTAGTTATTTGTTTTTAACTACATAACATATGCATCAGTGCTTAGAACCAAAGATTACTGGAGCCAGAGAAATACCTAAATAGAGAGACAGGGGTGAAATGGCTAAATATATGCACATAATTTTAGATATCTTAATCTAATATAATATGTCTGAAAATGCAAGGCATACTTAAGATGTTGATCTTGGCACTTGGAAAAATAAGAGAGGTGTGAGCATTCCCGATCAGTTTGTAACTCTAACTTTCCTTTGGATAAAAAATAAACTGAAATCAAACCTTGAATTAAACTACTATCAGTTGATGGATAGATGTTCTAGAAAGTTTGCCCTCTACCTTGTATCTTTTGCATAGCCAGACGTAGCTAAGCACAAATCATCCAGATCTGAATGTAATATTATTGTGCTGTAATCTTGTTGTGAAGTTAATGATACAATATCAGATTTTTAAAAGGGCTGTTATTATATTAAAGTTTTTTTAGTCTGCCAGCTTGTTCTTTTGATTAGATTTTGCTTTTACAATTTCAAATTGATACAAGAATAAGTCCTTCATGTTTATAAACTGCTATCACACTGATCTTTTCTTTTTCTCTTCTCGACTTGACTGAAAGTGTGAGACATATTATAAATCATAACTAGCTGCTTTCTCACATCACTTTAACATTCTGTTTTCCACATGTGTATGGTACTTTGCCCTGTGGGGTTTTGAATAAGCAGTTTTATGTCTCTTTGTGTTGATTGAAAATTAATCTATGATCCAATATACAGTGTTTCTATTTCTATGTATCTTTTTGCATATGCTATTCATGTAGTTACTACTAATATTACATGTACAGTGAAAAAGATTACATTATATGTGTCCAGTGTGTGTTTTAAACAGTTAAAACATTTGGTTGCTTTCTTCCTCCAAAGGGGATAGGTGCTTCTGGTAGCTAGACTTTTGGAAAAAGTTAAAACTCCAAAAGAAAGATTTTTTTCAACATTTTTTATTTTTATATAGTTTTAAAACATATTTTTCTACATATGAGCAGTATGGTCCAAATTATCTGCTTGTGTAAATAGGTATGAGATTATATTATGGATAAGTTATGTATTGTATTGTATTTTGTATAAACTGAGTAAATCAGGCAGCTGAATTCAAGTCTGATATGTTTACCTATTAAGATTCTCATTTCCAAAAGAGTTGAGAGAAGCGTGCATGAGAGAATTTAGTTGTATTCTTTGTATTTGGTATCAAGTGACCGAGATTTTTTCATCTTGTGTGCAAGTTCCTGTCATGAGACTAAACCAGTAAATTTTGTTATTTCAACCACTTCCTCAAGCCCCTAGCTTTTCACCTGACTTGGCTGAGTTCACCTGACTAGTCTGACAATATGGGAGTTATCTAAGGTATTTGCTTTTTGTGGCTAACCTGTGGTACTGTCATTTGGAAATAACCTTAGGATCGCTTAGACACTGTGGGTCTCAATATTTGTGCCAGGAAAACACTTAGCTGTCTGTGGACTCCTAAAGGAGGGACTGGAAAGAATGAGGTAGCACCCGGGATTTTGTTATGGTAGCACCTGCCTTCTCAGGGTTCAGGCCAAAAGCCATACAGGTTTAAAATAGATTACATGGTGTCTCCTCTGAGCGACTGTCAGTACACGTGTTCCACCTGGGAGTGTAATTGCAGCTGTGCAGCTGAGCTGATACAGCATTTTCCAGGCAAAAGAATCTGGATCTTCTACCCTTCTAGGGCTTTTTTGTGCTCTGCACTGAGTGCAGGGAGAGCAATGCACATCTTCCATTTTTTAGTGTCTCTCAATTCTGGCTTTTGCTTGGTAAAGCTTCCTGTGGCTTCTAGTCTGTAGTTTTACCTCTTCTATGATTATGAAAGTAAATTAAAAAAAAAAACCAACAAACAAGTTTGTATAAATATCTAGACCTTACTTTGTGTGGTATTTTAAAATCTGAGTTTGCAAAACCTGTAAATATGAATAGTGTACAAATGCATTTGTATTAGCATAAAACCTGTGATTGTGCCCCTGCAAACAATATTTTTGTTTATGCTTCTCTTTCACTCCACAGTAATTAGACAAGCAGAAAGTTGAGTTTTATGTAGCATTTTAAAACCAAACCACCTTTTCCCAAGTGCATAATTCAAAGGAAGACAAAGGCAGTGTTCAGATGGAAAGAATTGTACTGATATAGTCTGATGTTACTGTTCTGTAGTTCCACTAGAAAGAGACATGGAGTCTCAAGATAATTTACTTTTCCAGGTCATGAATTACCTGTTGCTCTTTATGACTAAGAGAAATTAACTTGTGGATGTGACACTAACAGGCTCATTAGAACTTTTCAGTGGATTGAGGAGTGCCAAATACTGCCTTTTACAAACAGGCTGGGTTTTTTTCTGGTTAAATTGTCAGCATTCTCAACTTTGTTAAAAATATCTGATCTCTTAATTTTTTTTTGAGTAAATCAGAAAGGCACAGTGAAACTCTGGTAAAGGCCAACACCTCATGGTTTCTTGCTAGAGAATGTTTTAATTGAACGTGACCTGGATCATTCACCAACAAAGAACTTGCAGATAAGGATGGGCTGGTTTGGTTTTTTTTTTCATGTTACTAATTGCAGAGAGCAGTGTGCTGCTCCAGGAGCCTTTGATGAAACTGTGCAGTAGTTTCTATCACATGTTCCTTTATGAGATACCAGGGAATGAGGTGGTTCTTTATTCCTGGGGTGTGTACTGTAATGTGTTTTGCAAAGACCTGGCAATTTCTTTGTGTAATGTTTGTCTGGGTGCAGTGAGGGAGTGTTTGAGATGGTCTGTGCTTCCATGTCCTCAAAATGCTGAAGATACCCACCTCCACATTGTCATGCTCAGGTGATGCAGGCTCTGCTTTTCCACTGTTTGATTCATAGACATATATAAAAAAGAGTTGGCTGAGTTTCAGCTAGAGGTAATTCTCATAGAAAGCTATGAAAAAATTAGTGGAGTGTTATCTGATTCCACTGTTGAGAAAGAATGCTTGCTTCTTTAGGAAGTCTCATCTTCTGCTGATTTATTAGATTCCACTAATTCTATAAGACCATAGTTGGAGAAGCTTTTTTTTGTAAGAGGCAGTTTTACTAATTTTTCTGAGAAGTACTGGTCAGTGAGTGAATCCTCTTTAGCTCAGTTTAGACCCTTCTGTTTTAATTTGGAATGTGGATATTGGAAGCCTGTTGTCTGTTATGGCAAGTCAGTTGTTGGACTTCTTAATTTACTTCAGTTGTAAACTTGTGCAAAGCTTTATATTTTTAAATGCTGTATAGATGTGAATATCAGAATAAAATTATAGTCTGAGATAACATGTATATCTCTCCCACTGAAACAGCAAAAGTCATATGCACATGTGAAGAACTGAACTAGGCTTTAAACATTTTCTCAAATAAAGTATGAACATAACTTGCTTTTATTTCTTGGTAAGAGGATCCCTAAAAGAGCTCAGAACAGTCAAGAACAACTTCTTCACAGAGAAATACTATGATTCTTTCAAGTGTTCATCTTCTAAATTGCATTTCTTGCTTTACTTTTTTCTCCTTTTCAGCTTTGCTATTGCCTTTTTTTTAAATTTGTATGCAGGATATGCTTTTGACAGGCAAGAGATCCTAAGCTGATGAACTGCTTTGAGTCTGATTAGAATCTTGCCCATGGACAGTAACATAAGCATCAAACCTCTCCTGCAGCCAGCCCTTATACCTCTAGGGAAGAACAGTTTGATAATAGCTGTGCTTATGCTTTCTGTGTTTATAGCATACTTGTACTGCTGTTTCTGCTTTGGTACTAGGACCATCTCAAATTTCATTCTAACTATGCCAAACTATCAAATAAAGCTACAATACTGCAGTGCCCAGGAAAACAAGAGGATGGACAGTAACGTGTTTATGATTGAAATTCTTACAGTTTCTCAATTCTTAGGCTAATATCTGTATTCACGAGTTGCCAGTAGTTGTTTACAGTAACTGAAGAACTATTTCTTTACATATTTACATATTTATTGGTTTTATTTTATTTTAATTGAAAGAAAATCCTTCTGAACAAATAAACAAAATTGATAAAGTTTGAGAGTTGGTAAGCCAAATGATTCTTGTCATTCAGCAGGGGACCACATTATTTGGGTGATAGCTTAGTTCAACCTTTGAGCATATCACTGCTTCATCTTAATCTAGGAGAAAAGATGTATTTCTTCAGAAAGTTTCAGTTTAAAAACAGTACAATACAGAATTCCTTGAAGAAAGGTCTATTCTGCATATTCAGAATAAATCAGAATAAAATAAATCAGAATAAGCATTAAAGATTGGAGACTTTCTCTACTGGGTTGTTTTATGCCTAAACATAGATTTCTCATACATACAGGACTTACTGATGTATAGCAATGTATGTGGGGGAGCATTTTGCCCCCAGAAATATAATACTGCTACTTCCTTACCCAACTCTGTGTCCACTTGTTTGTGTATATACTTAATAGTAGGTTTAGTTTTGGACTGGAATACTATCTGATCTACCTGAGGGAATTTTGACTGGCAAATGAGAGTTGCTCAGAGTTCTTGTCCTCTTTGTGAAGTGTGGGTTAAGGCTTGATAAGAAAATCTAAGATCAGAGCATAGGAAAGCTCTTCTAAGAGCTTTGTGGTCGCACTTGTAAACACAAACACAGGCACCTCCAGAGTTTGCCAATGTCTTGGATAATTCCTGCTTGTTAATGTAGCAGAATTAAACTGTAAAGGCACTAAGAGCTTGAAGGAAACAACTGGTATTTGAGATCTTATTGAGGGCAAAGAGTTTTTTGTGGTTGTGTGTGTTACTTCTGCCTTACCTCTGTTGCTTGTAACAAAGCTGAAGGAGGAAATACAGGGGATCTGAAGGATGCTTCAAGACCTGTCTTTTCAGGAAGAGGGCATGGGACCACATAATTTATCAATGAATTCAGACACATAGATGTTTCAGCCCTTTTTTCATAAAGCTGGGATTTAAAAAGGTAAAGGCTTTAATCCTGTCAGCAGATGCTGAGCTTTGTAAGAGATTCAATTTGAGTATAAATGTGAATGAAATATGGGTAGAAGGTCCTGTGCTGCCCTTTGCCACAGTTGTTACCCCCTGGCAACTGCTGTTGTTGTCATATGTAGCAGTTTTTACTGCCTTTAAGAAAAGGCAGAGAAGTGTTGGTAGTGCACCAAAATATCCCAGTATTCCCCTCACCATGAGGCTCACAGAAGTTGTTTGGTATTTACTTATTAGATTTGAAAGCACTTTGAGAATATAAAGATGTCCATGCTGACACCATAATTCTCACAAAATGTCTGTAAACTGGTTAATTTCTCTTAATTTGGTTCTTTCAAAAGACCTTGTTTCATCTTGCTATTTTTAGCTTTTTTATCATAAACCTTAGGAAAAGGGTTTTTTACTATTATTGTGACTACTTTGGGTATAGTCCTATACTTGTGATCACAGTGGAAATTATAGCAATGATCTGCTCTTTTGTATGTAATTCTTTGGGCGTTTTACAAACTTTCTATGTTAATCCTATTCTTTATTTATTATCTGCCTAGAAACCACTCTCTTGATCACATAATTTTCACACTTTGACATCTGAATGCAATGAACACATAGAATTCTTAATGGTGGGTGATTTTAATCTTTACAGTGGCAATAAATCTGGCAAACCCCTCAAGCAATGGCATGGATTTCTTGATGTTTTGTTCCCTTTCTCCTTTTTGCAAAGGTTGCTTGATTTAAAAATGTAGGGCTGGCAACTATTGTTTTTATTACTAATGCTCAAATGTCAAAGCAGGTGTTCCAACAAACTACTATCAGCTAATCATTATAACCTGCTTATTCTAAGCTTAACTGGTGTGAGTTAGCTCTCTTTGGCAGTCGATTATTTTTCTTTCCTGGGGTGTAGGAAGCTGTTTTAATTTCCTCCATGACATGCAAGTACAAGCAGAGAAGGCTGAATAGAACTGGTTTGATAGAGTATTTTGTCGTGACAGGAATATCTACATGCTTGTTTTGGAAATGTTCAATGGAATACATAGAACATTCATTGAATAACAATGAAAAACGTGTTGAAAGGAGAGGGGACATTATAGGACACATTGTGAGGCATCTGGGCTGTAGTGATATTAATGTTTTAGTTTATCCTTGTACTGAGACTGTTGCAGCAAATGCACTGATAAAGGCAATCAAATGAGGGATAGTTGTTATAATTCACTTATACTAAACATCTGAAAAAAATTCTTTGCTAGCTTTTGCACTTTATCTTCCACTGCCAAAGTTTTAAGGTTTTTATATTGTAGGCAGAACAAATTTCTCTGATGGGTTGGTGATGTTTAAATTATTCTACATCCCTCTTATGGGGAAGAATATTATTTGAAAGGTACAAGCAGATTCTGTACTATCTGAGTAAAGGAACAGTTTAGTTATAACTACTACAATACATTAAACTACATCAGTTGCACTTTTCATCTGAAGCCTCCTTCCATCTGTTCCAGCCACATAATTACAACATTGTTTAATTTTTAGAAAAAAATGCTAATTAAAATCCCCTGTGCTTTCCAAAGTGGATCTATACTACCATTAAACACTAAACATTTAATGCCGTTAAAGACAAATTTTCCTGCCTTATTTTATAATTCAGTGATTGAATTTCTGACATAGATTTATTCTGATTATGCTGACTAAGGAAAAGTTGGATTGTTTGGGAATTTTTTTTGAGAAAAGATGAATGGTGGAACTACAGAATTCTTCAGAGTGTTGTCAAAATACAATAATTTGTTCCATAAAAGTTATTACCTCTTTCTTGTGGGTCATTATATTTGACTGGAAATTTGAAATAATTTTTTCCGTTTTTCCAAGACGTGATATGTGATACAGTCAGAGTGTTGTGATATGTATTTTCTCTACACACTGATGCTTCTCACTAGTTTGTGGCTGTTGGAGATTCACTTTTGGACTAGTGGGAATCTTTTGATACAGAGTGAGAGTTAAACTGTTGAAATGGGTGGAGGAATGCATGCAAGAACGGTTTCTCCTTAGGGAGAACAGAAGGACAAGTATACTGCTGAGCATGCTGCCAAGGACGAGAAAAGGGTGCTGTGTGTTTCCTTTTTCCATGAGGGAATTGGGTCTGTGGAGGATTTGGGGTAAATGAGTTGGGATGAATGGGTTTGAGTATATGAAAAATCTGCTTGGAGACTGTAGTTTGTGAGTAAAATATGAACTCTGTTTTCTTGGATAGTTTTTGGATTTCCTTTGTCTATGGTAGCATGAAGAAAATAGGTGGTTTAATTTCTTCAGTTTAAAGACCAGTCTCATTTTTTGCTGGAATACCAGGCATCTGGTTTGTGATGACTGCTCTTTCCACAGTATTGTGTAAATTCTACCTCTGCTTAAAAAAGGAGATTACTATGTGCTTTGCTATTACAAGTTTATAATAATTTTGTTTTCTAAGTCTAGTTTTAAATGTTGAAACATTTTGAACAGTGAAGTCATATTCATTTCATAATGTGACATTTTTGATATGATGTCACATTGATATTTATTAAAGTTTCATTTCCCTTTAATTATATAACAATTCTAGATTTTCAAGTATCTCTAAGATTACTTGGAATTGTTCTCCTCTGATTAAATTGTTTGAAGGTAAAATTTAAGAGAGCGTTTTGAATTATAAGGAGCCAGTACAGTGAATTTACTTTATTGTATACAGAACTATTTTGTCAAATAAACATCAAGGAGTTTGCTCTTAGGAATATTTTTTGTGTTGTCTGATCACTAGCTTGGTAATGATAGATACAGAGTTAAAGCAATGAAATAATTCTGAGCAGCCTTGTTAGTCTTCTTGACAGTAACTTTATAGACCACCAAAAGAAAGATGTGTATCATTTGATCATTGAACAATTTTGTTAGAGACCTAAATTAGACCTTGGCTTGTTGAAATGCAGAAAGAGATTTGTTGTCAGGGGTAGAAATGGCTGTGCTACTATCTTCTACATATTCTAAATGTATCTTGCAGTATTTAATAGGCTTCTGTCTTTGCACATAAAATTTTTTGCACTTTCCAGGGCTTGCTGAAACACCATTGTATTTTACTTACTTACTGTACAGTGCTGCAGACAAAAATGCAGCATATCAGAGACAAAATAGTTTGTTTGGAAAGAATGCAAATAGTTTGTTTGGAAAGAATGCAAAGTTATTTATAAGTGGCTGTAGAACATGATTTTGAACTGTTTGGGGAAAATTTTTCTCTTCCTCATTGCCTTCAGTAGCATAAAAAGTTAAAATAACCTTCAGGGCCTGTGCTGCTTTTCTGTTCTTGTGTGATGTATTTGTAATGCTAAACATTACATATTGATAGTACATAGTATGTATGTAAAAGCAGTATGTGCAAATTATGTTTTGGAACAGATTTACAGATAAATTTCTCTTTCTGAATCCCATTACTTAAGTTTGAGTTATCATGTTTTCTTTTCGCCAATTTGATAGACTAAAACAGTGCAAAGAAAACTGATTTTATTCACTTACTACTGTAGAACAATTGGAATACTATAATAATTCAGTGGCATGAAGAGGCCTGATTTAAAAAAAATATCTGCCTTTATTTAAAGGAAAGAGTTCAGGATAAAATGAAGTTGTGCAGTTCTACAGTTTCTATGAAGTCTTAGCTTCACATAATTTTCTGAAAAAAGATCTATTGGCAGAGAAAGTAGAATTCAGCAAATTCTATTTATGCACTAAACAACATCTTTTTCCTTAAAAGCCGCAATTGACAGATCCTTGTACAGCTGGTAAATACCAACACTCTCTGCTTAACAGCTGTTTACTTTTTTTATTAGAATATCTGAGAAAGAGACCTCTTATTTTGACCATATCCTGGTGTTACTCTGTTGTCTGGTAGTGCCAGTTTATATAGGTTATTTTTCTCTCTTGGCCAGTTGTTCTGAGCTAATTCAGCAGTGCACATGTACACATGCAAGTTCTTTAAGTTCTCAGAAAAAAAAGGTACTGCAGTCACGAGGTGTTTCTTCTCTTTGTGAGAAGGAACAGCTACGTCCTGTTTGTACATGTCCTTATAACTACTATTTGCAGTGGGTTCTCAGTTAATTAAATTTAAACCTGCTGGAGTTATAGCTATAGAGTATAGCTGTTGGCAGGAGCGAGGTCATCAAAGAACTTTTATCTGCAGGACTTGGACCTGAGCCAAGCAGAAAGGAACTGAGAGATATTGTCCATTGGAGAGTCAGGCCATGGGAGACTAACAGGTTCTTATTTCCACCTGTGACTAACAGGTGGTGAGGACAATGTGGTGGGTCAAGATGTTTTAATCCAGGATATAACCTCAGTACAGAATTTATATTTTTAGGTGTTTTCTAATCTAAAACCAACAAGCTGTATTGCAGTTCATGTTGCAGTCAAGCAAGGGTGTACAGTTTGCCACAGACACTCATATTTGAAACAATTCTCGAGGAGTGCTGTCCCACTTTAAATTCTGCTAAAACAAAAAAATGTAAAGCAATAACGCTATCTGTGGAGATTAACTAGATTTACAGCAGAGTGACTGGATTTGGCTGTAAAACTGCTAGCTATTTGGAAGGTCTCATCGGTACTCCCTGAAAAATTATACCGTTTACACAACTTTTTGGTCATTAGGTTCATAAATCTAAACTGATGTGAATGCAAATACCATTTGAGGTTTTAAAAAAATTGATCAATGCTGACAAGACAGAGTAAGTAGAAATGGATTTTAGCCATTTGGCAAGACATAGACTTACTTAAGTCTTCAGGGAAATATCCAGCAGGAACTACTGGTTATGCAACTGGTATTAACTGAATTTAACTGTAAACATAATTACCTTTGGCCTTGGTAGAAATTCTGGAATATGTTCACATCCTGTGACTGGTCAATATCCACATGCAAATATGAATGTATGGTCTCACAAAAAGAGAGAGGTTTCAGTGTACTAGAAGAACTCCTGTCAGGAGAGTACATGTGAACCAATCAAAATTTGTCTGCTTATTTTAAAATTTAAAATCCATGGTGATTTACAAAAATATCCAAAACAACTAAACAAAACCACTTCAAAATTAGTGGGTTTGACCCATGGTACTGTAGTTGCTGTGACCCTGCAAGACAGGAAACCAGCTAATTGTATTCTTTTGGATTTGGAAAACTACTTATTAATATATTCTGTGTTAGCATTTCGCCAAATAATCTGGTATTATCAATTTAACAACTTCAAAACTGAAATTCTATATTCCAGGTTGACTGGATAAATTCACAAAGTGGAAGTTATCAGGCCACTGTTCAAAATCCACAGAGGAAATGTTGGTTGTACTTGATGTTTCTAGAATATAAAAGTTTTGCCTTCTTTTTGTCACCTTTGAAAAGAACCTGTAAATATAGTCTGTGGCAGTGTCCTGGACAGCAGGAAAAGTATTTGTTTAGTCCTTAAGATGGCCTGAAACAGATCTGGAGATGTACAAAAAGGTAAATTGTTAGAAGATGCAACAGAATAGAAGTTCATTAATACATGATGCTTAGTATTATAATTAATTAATGCAGTTCTCAGTTATGCTAGCTATTTCCAATTAGACTATCCCTTGCTGTGTGCTTCAGTAGTAATAGCTGGATGTCTTTGTATGATAAATGAAGTAATTCACATGCTCACTAGCTACTTCAAGCTAAACTATCCCTTTGCTCTATGATTCTACATTAATAGCTGGGTGTCCTGTATAATGGATAAAGTAATTCTCAGTCACACTGAAGCTCTTCTGTCACTGGATATGATGTAATTTAATCTTATTTCTCCATCAGCACAATAAATGGGACTGTGTGTGAAAGAGGATCTGTGTTAGTAAGATTTTACTTGGAAATAATCTTCTAAAAAGGAGGAAAATGAATGCATGGCAAAGAGTTCCACGTTCCCAAAAGATTCTGTTTATAGTTTTGTTGAACTTAGCATTTATTGCAAGGATGGTAGATTGTTCGGGTTTTAATAATCATAGTGCTGTTCTGTTTTAATATTGCATGATCTGTGGGCTGCCGTAAAGTTGTTACAAATTGAAGGGCTGATATAACATGAAATGAAGCACCTCTTCTGAATGTTCCTTTTGTTCGCTATTTAACAAATTAGTATGTTGACATTTGTCACTGATGGATTTCATTATTTGGTGAAAGGGTTTTTGGGGGTTTGACAGCATGAATGGTTTGTCCTGCAGACTTTCGAGAATTGATAAAAGCATCTTTGTTCTTTGTGCAAAAGCACAACAGATATCTTATTGACTGACGCATACAAAAAAGGAGGCTTGTATAGCTGCTGTGCAGAATAAACTGAGAAAATGAAGCCATTACGTATTCTTCTATGTTTTTCTCTCTCTTTTTTTTTCCTTTTTTTTGCTAACAGCATGTATCTCCTTAGTCAAAGCAGCCAGAAGCATTGGCTACTCGTTCAGTAAAATGAAAACATGTAATTTTTATCAGTTTATATACTGTCTATAGATGACAAAAATAAGAAAAGCAGGTTATGTATGATAGAACAGCTGATTAGTAAAATTTCTACATTTCTAAGGTGAATGTGTATTTGTATAAACAGAGGACAAAGGCATATTAGTAATAATGCATTTTAATGGTAATGCTGAAAATCAGAAAAGATTTTAGAGTGTTGGATTTACACCATTCTGCACCAATTTTTTAAATAAAATGAAAGACTTAAGCAAATGGATTAATAATTACCAATTCTTAAAAGCAAGAATTGTGGGTGATACTGTGTATGGGCAAGAACTGAGAAGTTCTGACTTTTTCCTTTTTTTAATTCTGAGCTTTACCTCTTTATTTTTCATTGAAACATCAAGGATTTGTAGTTCTTTCTCCTCCAGTAATGTTTGGGATTTCCTGAATTGTTTGGGAACATATCTGGAGTGTTCTCATTCTGCAGACAAAGTATTTGTCACAGGAATCCTTAAAAATCAAGAGTGTTTCTTTAGTTTGGTTTTGTTTGGGATGCTGCTTTTATTGTAGCTCATAGAGGTTTAATAAGAACCCCTTCTGCCTTCCAGCAGATTTAATTTCCTTGTTCTTTTTAGAACAGTGATACTACAAGGCCTTAAATTGAGAAAAGAATCCTGGGAAACTTGAAGAACAAGCAAACTGTTTTTCTTTTTTCATTGATTTGGCTTTTTTATTATGGATAAAATCTTTCTTGTGTAAATAAAGAGAAGAAAAAATGACTCATTCTTTATTTTATTTTGTCTTGTCCATGTCACCTTTTGAGAGCCCTTAACTTGAATGATTTTCACTGAATATGGTGAAGCATATATATATATATTTTGCTTCCTGACTAATTGTTTATCAGCTTGTTATTTGAACTTTGTCTCTCTGCTGTTTTAATATCTGCCAGAAACTTCATGATATAGTAAAAGGAAGTCCAAATCTTCAGTAATAACAATGATGGAGGGCTACAAATAATGAAATCCATCCATGAACAAATAATATCTATCAGTGAGAAAATGGCATCACTTAGACTGCAGCTGAAGAATGTTGTTAGTGACTGTTCATCATATTAATCATTTTTAGCAAGAATACAAAGGGTAGTTTGAAAAGTCAATGAGACAAATGCTATATTCATTTCTAATATAAACCAAGAAAATCCTCTTTTTTGAAGCTTCCCTTTGGCATATGTGAAGNAACAGAGAACTATTTTATATTTATAAAATGAGAAGTGTGACTACCTGTATCTGTATCTCATTCCATTGCCAACTTCTTGCAAAAATAATATGATAAATTAAAATATTTTATTACAATGATCAATTGCTATCCATTGCTATTTTCTGTTCACTTATTTTAATTTCATCAAGTATGTAAGATTAGTTTTGTGGTCCTAATATAAATCAGTGTTACATGAAAAAAAGTTAATACACATGGTTCAAATGGAGACTTTCTACACTATTATTTGTTATTAAGCATTTTCACATGGTTGATATACAACTGTTAGGTGTTTTTAATATTTTCTTGATTTTCTTCATTCATAGCAGACCAATTTCTAATATTTGTAAGGACTCAGAAATGTGGTAAAATTTTCATATAAAATCTGAAATGTGGCAAATTCGTAATGTAAACCAAATATTGTATTTATATCTGTATATAAAGTTCTGGCTGAAATTAGTGGAACTATCATATTTCCTCTGTCTCCTTAGACATGAAAAAAATTTGTTCTTCATCCTCTGACCTTTTGTGAAGCTACCTATATCAGCAAGAGTAAAGATGTCTCATTATCGTTGTGATCTATCAGCTGTCTTACATCAAACAACAAAAAAAAAGATTAAAAAATCCATATCCTGAGATAATTTGTAGAGCAATCTGAATTAGAAATACTTTTATTTTCTTCATCTTTATTTCTTGCTCTGTAATTGAAGTACTGTAGATTGTCTTCCAATCTATCTGGTTTTGAAGAAAACCTCAAGTAACCAAATTCAATTGTGTAGCTTGTAAGACTTGTTTGGAAATGTCTGCCAATGAACAGTGCAATTTTATACTATGAATATTTAGTAAGAGATCTGGAAACTGGTGTCACAAACTATTTTCAGGATTAGCAGTGTCAATATTTTTTTTGAGGAGCAGTTGGAAATGAAGTGTGAATGTTAGAAACTCAGCTGCATAAAGTATAGAGCTGGCTTTGTTGCTTTTTTTAAAGTAGTGAAACAGGTGCTTATATTTATTGAAGTCACTTTATTTGCACTTGGCCATAAATCAGTTAACTAAATCAATTAAATATGGAAAAGTCATTGTGTGACATACAACATGAAAAGCTGTAGTCCCTTGTTTCTCTTGGAAAGCTGGCTGTAAGATTTTTGACAGAGTTGTAGCCATTTGTTATTAAGAGGTATTGTGTAATTGATTTTTAGAAAAGAATGTGTTACTTTGTGTGTTTTTTGGACGGGAAGCTTCAAACAAATCTGTAAAAAAATCTTGATGGGAACCTGAGGTTTTGAAACTGTAATTCTTTCTCTCCCCCCGCCCCATAGTTTTCTAGGTTTGCTTCTCTTTACAATAGCAGGCCATTTGCTGCCTATCACAAATCTTGGGATTATGGAAGTTTCTAAATTAATAGATATTGTTGGGCTTACATATGACATTAGTAAACAAGATCTGGAGAGTTCCAAAATATGTTCATGCTCTGTGATTTCCTCATTGTGATACTGAATGTGGAAGATGAAAAGAAGTGAGTTAAAGTTGTTGTTAGGTGTCCTGGGGGCATCAGCTGATGAATAACTCTTCAGCTCTACAGTTCTTACTTGACTTGACTCCTGGTTGTTCTTGTCACCTCCTGTTACTAATGAATTGGGTTAACTTACTGGCAATACTTGAGTCTCAGACATCAGACTGAAGTTTGTTTGTAAAATACACCATTCTTTCTTTCCTTCTTGCTTTAATCCCCAAGTCAGGACATTTTAAGTAGATAGGATATATTACCATGATATGAGTGCAGCAGGATATCAGCCACAGATAAGTTGTTTTGTGATTTTTTGTATAAACACAGTTAAAGGTTTTTGACTTAGCACTGTCAAAGAATGTGAGCTCTCTGTGAGTTAGAGAGAGGATGAGACATAAATGTTTGAAGAAATTAGTTATATTATTACCAGATTGGGTTGGGTGAGTGAGTTGATCTGCTGGAGGGCAGGAAGGCTCTGCAGAGAGACCTGGAGAGGCTGGATCACTGGGCTGAGGCCAGTGGTATGAGGTTTAACAAGGCCAAGTGCTGTGTCCTGCCCTTGGGTCACAACAGCCACATCCTTTGCTACAGCCTTGGGGCAGAGTTTCTGGGAGGTGCTCATTGGGAAAGGACTTGGGATTGCTGGCTGGCAGTGGCTGAATGAGCCACCATGTACCGAGGTGGCCAAGAAGGCCAGTGGCTTCCTGGCCTGTATCAGCAGTGGTGTGGCCAGCAGGACCAGGGCAGTGGTTGTCCTCCTGTGCTGGGCACTGGTGAGGTCACACTTGAGTGCTGTGTCCAGTTCTGGGCCCATCACTGTAAGAAGGACATTGAGGGGCTGGAGAGTGTCCAGAGAAGGGCAACAGAGCTGGTGAAGGATCTGGAGCACAGGTCCTGTGAGGAGTGGCTGAGGGAGCTGGGGTTGCTTGGTCTGCAGGAAAGGAGGCTCAGAGGAGACCATTTTGTTCTCTACAACTGCCTGAAAAATGGTGTAGCAAGGTGGAGATTGGTCTCTTCTCCTAGGTAACAGGTGACAGGACAAGAGGAAAGGTCCACAACCTGCACCAGGGGAGGTTTATATTAGAAAAAATTTCTGCGCAGGAAGAGTTGCCAAGCATTGGAACAGGCTACTCAGGGAAGTGGGGTCACTTTCTCTGAAGATATTTAAAAGATGTGTAGATGTGGTAGATTTGGCAGTGCTGGGTTAAGGGTTTGACTTTATGATCTTGGAGTTCATTCCTAAATGAAACAATTCTGTGTTTCTAATTCTGTGTGTGCTTCTGATTTTGAAAGTCAGGTCTATGGAAATTCTTGTAACTTTTCTGCTGCAAGTGATAGTTTCAGTCCTTGGTGTTAACATTGTGTATTTTACTTGTGTTGTGGACAGAGAAGCTGATCCCTAGAAGAAAGCTAGAATTTGAAAACAGATCCTATTCTAGAAAAGAAATTAAACATGATAAGGTACTTATTTTGCAAGCCTGGTGCAAAAATTAAAACCTCTAAAATATTTCTTCTCTGCTAGGTGCACATTTTATTGGGCAACTCAATAAATATCTTGTTTTAGGAGATACAGCTCTGCATTTTATATTTCATGTCCCCTGACAATGAGCATAAAATTGAGAATTTAATTATATGGAATGAGTTGGATTGATAGTATTCCTTTAGGTCGATGAACCCACATTATGTGGGAGTGCATCAAATTCTTTATTTTTTGAAGCACATCAAGCCTGTTTCCTTTTGTTCCAGGTCAGCATGATTGGTCCTTTTGTGGTAGCAAAGTAAGGTCTCCTAGCTTATAAAAATTACATTTGTTAACTTGTGTCAATATTTTCAATGTGATTTAATTTATTTTTATTCATCATAAAGTTACAAAGCTATATTGGTCTCTGAAGAAGCTTTGTAAAATCTCTCTGAATAATGTGCAGACAAATCAAATAAATTGTGACCCATAAGTCCAAAGACATTGAAAAGTGTCACAGTTGTATTTGATAAATACATACTGTCTTTTTATGTTTTCTTCAAGGTTGTTCTTTGGTGTTAATATGAGATTCAAGATATTGAGAAAGATGAAGATTTGTTACAAACCCTGCCGTTTGTGTGGTGTTTTTGAGGTTAGGCTCATGTTATCTTTTTCCTTTCACTGTATAAATTCTTCAGTTCTATGGCAAGGGCTGGTTTTGCTGTTGAACAGCAGTAGAGTTTCTCCTGAGAAGGTTTCATCTTTGCTTATATATTTCCTCACTAATGTGGTCTGGGAGTGCAAGATATGCAAGACTGAAGAGATTACCCGTTCACAGATCAGCTGCTCCTTGGGTGTTCAGATCATTATTTAGGCACTTGAATGAAATTTGCAGTTTGGATCTTGAATTGCAATACTGAGTTGACTGTTACAATCCTCCTTCCAAAACACAGGGGTTAGTTTTCTCTCCTGTTGCCTATCCTGCCATGTTGCTGCATGACTTATGGAGTAAAAAGTTAGTCATCTGCTCTAGAATGACTTTCAGCTGTAACTTCTGTCACTTTCTGGTTTCTCCCTGTGATGGTAGCAAGGAAAAACTTTTAAAAGCTTCTATTTTTTTCTGGAATAGTGCTCAAAGTATTATACTTACCAGATCCTTGTTTCTACAACTTCATCTGAATACATATTTGAGTATCTAGTATGCTGTAAACCTAGGAGGTGAAAAATATTGTAGTTCTCTCAGTACTGCACTGTAACATACACTAGACCAATGGAGATTATAGAGGTAAGAAAGTGGATGTTACGTGTTCCTATGTCTGTATTCCAATAGCACAAGTATCCTCAAAGATAAATTAAGATAACATTTAAAGTCTGATGTAGATACTGCAGATATCATGCTGATACTGTTGTATGTATCACTGGAAAAATGTAGGTTTGTCATGGTTTGACACTGGCCAAATGCCGTGTGAAAGTCACTCGCTCGCCCTCCCCTGCCACGCTGAGCAAAGGACAGAAGAAAATTAACCAAGGGTTCATCAGTTGAGATNGGTGCATCCTCCAAGGACAGGCTGCTCCAGCCATGGGCTCTGCTGGACGTGGTGGAAGCTTCCAGCAGCTTCCCACAGAAGCCGCCCTGTGGCCCCCCCGCTACCAAAAACCAAGCTGTGCAAAATCAACACAAGGTTGAAGACAACTGATGGGAGTTTGCACGAACTATTTGCGAAGAACTGTCATTTAATTCTCTAAATTTCCCAAACTCCAGTAATCTTTAAACACATACCTTAATTTGAATGTGCTCCTATGAAAATATTTGAGACTTCCCTTGCTCCCTTCTACATATTTAAGAAGTGATTTTTTAGAACTACAGTAACTGTCTCACCCATTTATTATCTGATTACTTTTTTCTAAATAGAAAATTCAAAATACGATTTAAAAAAAACCCACATATATAAGTGGCATCTCTAATAATGATTTTTGGTGCTACTTTTGACTTCTGAAGCATTATTTCCCAGGTGACAGTAGTCTTGGCTCTATTATTTCAACAAGTATATAAGAAAATGTATGTGCAAATCTCTGTGTGTTAAGAGGGAAAGATTTCTACTTCAAAATGAATGGAACAAGTTTTTTAGAAATGAACTTCATGTTCCCATCTTAAATGCATATTTAGGTTCTTGCACATACATTTGGCTAGGGTTTGTGCTGTGTGTCTCATCTGATTATGCGTGAGCAGCCGAAGATAGCACACTGTTGCAGACTGTGTGCAAAG
The DNA here is from genome assembly GCA_013398075.1 of Notiomystis cincta. NCBI lineage: Eukaryota > Metazoa > Chordata > Aves > Passeriformes > Notiomystidae > Notiomystis > Notiomystis cincta. Next base: position 37,708 of record VZRX01019485.1, on the reverse strand, counting down.
CAGCACTTGCATCTAAGGCCTGAGTCTAGAGAAAGTTTTGAAAAATTGTTGCTAGAGATTTGGCTTCTCAAATGGGCAGATTACTATTTGGAGCTTTAGGACTCATTTGAAACCTTTTATTTGTTAAAGAGTCTATCTGTTAAGAACATCTACATGGGTGGATTTGAATGATTAGAACATCAGGACTCTTTGGCCTTTCACAACAAAAATTTCTTTCCCTTTGGGGCTCAGTTTTTCCTTTATATGTATTCATGCCATAGTTACAGTGTCAAGATTTCCCTTAGCTGCAATTTTACTGGGAGGGGGAACTTGTTCCTTCTTCCGGTCGAGTGATGTGAATATCTAAGCTATGAGCGTGGGATTCTGGTCAGAATAATGCTCTTTTGCTTTAGAAGGGTAACCAAGTGTATACTTGTCAAAAACAAGTCATTAACTTCGTTTTTCTCTTAGAGCCATCGGGAACGTGTCCAGTTTCCTGGGAAGGACTAGTAGGGTTGTTGGGTTTTTTGTTAACTGGGAGAGGTTTCCCATCTTTCTTACCACATCCAGCTTGCCTGTTCTGGCCTGCTTTAGAAACTTGGACCCTACTTGCTAGAGGCATTTTTAAGCTGCACAGGCTTTGTCAGGTCTTGATGTAATTTCTGATGTGAATCATCTTTGTCCAAATCTAATGTAGGAATGGATTTCTTTCTTTTTCAATTAGACTCAAAAAAGTGGATATCAAGCTTATAATTTGTTCCTAGTAAATCAATCAGATGGTAGGAGGGACAAATTTCTTTTCTTGTTAAAAAAAAGAAAGGCAAAAAAAGAAAAAGAGTTTGGGTCTTGCAATTTAATTACCAGTCAAATTATCTTATTTTTCACTTAGACACTTCCTTGAATTATTGCATGTTTTAGGAGCAATGCTGCTAAGTAACAATGTGCAATTTATAACATTCATGTTTTCCTAATACAAAGAGGACATCAGCTATTCAAGTGAGTTCAGAGAAGGGTTACCAAGATGATTAGAGGGATGGAGCTCCTCTCCTGTGAGGAGAGGCTGAGAGAATTTGGACTCTTCAACCTGGAAAAGAGAAGGTGCAGACTTAACTGCGGCCTTCCAGTACTTGAAGGAAGCCTATAAGAAAGATGGAGAGAGACTTCTGGCAAGAGAGGGTGATAGGACAAGGAGGAATGGCTTCAAGCTCAAAGAGAGAAGGTTTAGATTAGATGTTAGGAAGAAATTTTTTCTATGAGGGTGATGAAGCACTGGAACAGATTGCCCAGAGAAGCTGCGGACTCCTCATCCCTGGAGGTGCTCAAGGCCGTGTTGGATGGGGCTCTGAGCAACCTGATCTAGTGCAAAGTGCTCCTGCCCATGGCAGTGGGGTTGGAACTACATGAGTTTCAAGTTCCTTTCTGATACAAGCCATTCTATGATTCTGTGAACATTGCACATCCTAGATGATATTAAAAAGGTAGATTTGGTTGGTGTGAGTATAGGTGGAGCAGAGTTTCTGGAATTCAAGTATGTATTGGAAATAGAGAATCTGTGTTTTAAACAAATACATAGACTCAAACTTCTTCCAAACAAATAGATACTGGACGTCTTCCAGAGACATGTTCAGTCTTTGATAGAATTACTCTTAAGAAAAATGGGAACTTTTCTGTGGTTTGAATTGGAAATAGCACTGTTTGTTAAGGGCAAACAAAATAAAAGGAATCATTTAAGGTGTTCTCAGGAAAGGAAGTTCCTGGCTCTACTCAGACTCTGAAATTAAATTCTTCTGCAGCACATAATCTTATTTTTAGCCTTGTAGGAAGCTGTAATCATAATCTTTGGCCAAAATTTAACTCATATACATTTTCCTCACTGAAGTGATTTGTAATCTGTCTGTAAACAAGAATATTGTCCAATTGTGGCATTTCTGGTTTTAAGTGATTGGAGAAAGCAGGAAATACAATCTTTATTACATATTTACCTACAATAGACTTAAAATGGAAACTGTTCTGTGAGCCTGTTTATAAGGTACGAAGTTACTTTTATTTTGCTTAACCAAGTGGCTGAAATGTTGCCACCAGTATGTCTGGAATGTAATTTACTTGGTCTATTTCTGCAGTTTTTCTTTGTAATACTGTACACATGGCACAATTAGGGGTCATTTACTTACAACTGATCAAAGTAATACCCTCAAATTGTGGTTGTTTTTCCTCATTGGGGGCTTTATAATGAAGGATTCATCATGTTCTGCAGCTTCTGTTCTCACACTTTTCACCCATCTCTCTCTCCCTTCATTCTCTTAATTGGAATTACTTTTGGCAAAGATTTGGAGAGCCGCTGTTTTTACTTGCTTTTTTTTGTGTTACTTGATTTCTCGATTTAGTACTTTAATTTCTTACATTATTTCTTACAATGCTGTCTGATTGAAATGTATTAATTTTCTTGGCTGGGTAACTACTATTTCTTAAAAAGAAGATAGTTGTTGAGAATGTTTTTCTATCTAAGTGTGTATCGTATTTTTTGGTCCCAGTTCCAGCCATTCAACTGGTTGCAAGCAAACTGTGGGTGTTTTAACATTTCTAACGGAAGGGTAGGATGGGTGGGGAAGCTCTTTGGAATGCTGACGAATAATATTTGACTCTTGGAAATGTCTTAAGGCCATACACTCCCCTCCCATGCTTGGAAGGCTAGACTTAAAGACCTCTGGTCTTGAAGGTATTATGTTTGTGTTTTATTTCCTTTCTAACTGACTGGAGTGAGAAAAGAGTTGAAGTACAGATCATGGAGATCATGGATACCACAGGTTAATGCAGGAACACTCTGTGAATGGTGGTCTTGGTTTGTGTCCTTTTACTCCCATCCACCACATGGTGCCCCATTAACCCCTTGCATATTAGTCAGAGGGCTTAATTCTGCTACTTTTATTTCCTAGATATACTTAGTTTCAAAAGTTGTATACGCTCTGAGATCTCAATGTCTGTAATGTCTATAAGCATAGCAGAAATTGCCTTACAGTAGCACATGAGCTGGGAACTGCAGTACCTTGCAGTTCAGGGTATTTTCAATAGCAGAGTAATAATTCATAACAGTTTTCCCCCACAATTTCTTCTTATGGTGTTGAGTATAAAGCAGAATAGATACAGACTGGGTTGCTCCCCTGCTGTTGAGAGAAGCAGATATTTACTGCTTCTCACTTCTATGGTTGTAGTAAAATATGTTCTCCTTTCTCTGCATTTGTAGAAATGATCAACTCTTATCATGAGATCATATCATCTTAGCTTGTTTGAAGCTCTGACAAACACATGTGCTTTACTATCTATGACTCTTTTTACTTTTGGATAGTGATTTGTTTTCTTTATTAAATGTTTCTCCTATATATATTTCCATTTTTGATCATTTAACTGATAAATATTTGTTGCCAGTATTAACACTGCTTGTATTTTATTTTCCTGGCTTATATATAAATGTTTCTATTGAAATAAATCAGTCATGTAACATGAAAAATATAAAACTTTGGTTTAAGTTACTTCTTACAATTAATTGCTGTTTGATGGTTGAATACAATACAACTATATGGTGGAATTTTAGTTTGATTTTCTGCCAACCAACAATAAAGGATGACTTAATTCCTGCAAATTCCTGAGATATAAACTATTAACCATGACCTAGCATGCATACAGTAATGAGACACTAATTACAGGCTAAAAAAGCCCACCTGAAGGGAGCCTACGAGAAAATGGACAGAGACTGTTTACAGAGCATGCAGTGACAGGACAAGGGGGAATGCCTTCAAACTGAAAGAGAGAACATTTAGATTAGATGTTAGGAGAAAGTTCTTCCCTGGAAGGATGATGAGGCACTGGCACAAGTTTCCCAGAGAAGCTGTGATGCCCCATCCCTGGAAGTGTTCAAGGCCAGGCTGGATTGGGCTCTCAGCAGCCAGGACTAATGAAAGGTGTCTCTGTCCACGGCAGGAGAGTTGAAACTAGGGAATCTTTAAGGTCCCTTCCAATCCAGGCCGTTCTTTGGTTCTGTTATTATTATGGCCATGTAATGGCCACACTTTGTAACAGGTCAGTAATATATTCTGTCGCTCATTTCTCTTGTGCAGCCCACACATCATCTTTCTGTCACAGAGTGTACTACCAGGAGGAAGCCATCTCTGTGGCACACGTCTGTGCCACGAAATTGCTCATGCTTGGTTTGGACTGGCCATTGGTGCTCGTGATTGGACTGAAGAGTGGATAAGTGAAGGGTTTGCCACTTTTTTAGAAGATATATTTTGGGCTAGGGCACAACAGGTAAGGTGATCACACGTGGCTTCAAAATTAAATGCAGAAATCAAAATTAGGCATGAATTAGATATAAATTAAGCCTCCTGTGCTATGAAGGAAAGTAGTGTTAAATGATATTGGAATTTTCATGCTTATTTGATTAAAAAAAAAAAGATCCACAATGAATACAAATCTTTACAGAGGTAGAGGTCAGTGCAAATGAGAATGGAAATATCTGTTTGTCAGTTATTACCTTCCTGCAAATTTACTACTCATTTATTAAAATTCAACCATCAAAAAATTGCTCTGCATTCTTTCCACCTCTGTTGTGTACCTGAAACTGGAAAAATCAACAGTCTTACTACATATTGTAATATTCCAGGTACCTAATTAAAATAGTTTGGTTTTGTCCAATGGATGACCAACAAGTGTACCTTAAAGCAAAATGGAAGATTATTTTAAATAGGGCATACCAGCACTTACACTTTTTTCTCTTCTACTGACCACCAAGTTACTCTCCTGTCAGAGACTTAGAAATCACTGCATGCCTTAAGGTGAAAAGTTTGTAAGTTGCATGTCAGCTAGTAAAGTGTTTTTCTGATGCAATTCTTACTTTTGTAGTACCTCTGCTACTTGAAACATTTTGTGTGTCAGTGATTTCTTTCTCTGCCTGTGTCAGGTTCTAACCCTTTAGTCTGCAGATCTCCACCTGAGAAAAAGTATGCTAGAACTGGGAACTGACACAATACTCTGTCTTGAACCTCCATTTTATTAAGTATCTGGCACCAAACAAAACAGAGTGCCTTGTTATGTACCATGTTTCTGGAAACAGAAAGAGAGAAAGGCTGTCCAAATACTTGGCTTTTCCCTTTTCGTTCTGAAACTAATTTGTGCCCTCACATTGAGCATCACTACACTGCTGTGAGCTGTTCACATGAATTCTTTGCTTTTGTGAGTCACTTAAAAGCATTTTGATTGTAGTTGACATCTTTCTTCCTTGGAGCTGAATGTAAAGGAGAAAGCAGCAGAACAGTGTGATTAGTTCCCTTGTTAATGTGTAAGGCATACATTTTTAACCTTATTGAGTAGTTTTGATGCAATGCAGTCATAGAATTTAAGGATTATGAGTGTATTCCATAGTGCCCGAGAATAATTTCAGTTGTGACTGAATGTAATGCACGGTAATATTAGCTGCTTTTGCTTTCCCCAATGTCCCATCTGTTCTTATAATAGAGAAGCATAATTATGTTCAAAATAATTATTTGTCAGCTGGCAACCTGGCATTTATTTCATAGGTAGAAATCTCTGTTAATATTACATAAATGGGGGAAAACACAATAGGGAGCTTTCATGAGTATGGCAGAAGTAGTAGGAAAGAGGACAGAAGCAGGACACAAAATAGCTCTTTGCTTTCAAGTTGGGAAGAGTAAAGATGCAACCAAAGCCAGAGGTATGCCAGGTATCTGTACTGTATATTCAGTTCATTTCTTGCCATTCACGAACGGGAAAGCAACATGCCCATCTCTCTCCTCAGTCATAACTATTTAACTGAGTATTGATGTACACAGTGAGGCTTTTCTTTTCCTTAGTGCTGCTATTATCTCTCATATCAGCAACTATATTTTTTAATCATGGATATTGGTACTGTTTCCTGCCTCTTCTGCACATTAAAGAGAAACAAACCAAGTTTCTTGTTATGCAAATTTTTATTGTCTGTTGGGAAACAGCAATCAGTGTTCTGTGTTTTTTGTTTACTAAGCAGCTGTCACCTGATGAAATAAAAGGGCAACAGGAATTGAAAGCTGTACTTCGCTGGCACAGACTCAGAGATGAGGTGCAAAACTCTGAAGAAGAGCTGCAAGTTTTAAGGTAACAATATGATAGCATCATCGTTGCTTTTTTATGCTCACTCTCTCCTGATTTCCACATTTTCTCCCTTCAAAAGATATACATCTGAATCATCTGATTAAATCTACTGCATTTCCTTATTTCCTTCTAATGAAAAAAAGAAAATGCAAATTAAACTGACTAGGTTATACATCTTGACTATAATGCAATTGCTTCTCCCTTTGTTATAGAAAGCTTTCAGAAACCATGGGATTTAGTTTGATATGAAATGTCTCTAAGCAGTTTACAAAAGCTTCTATTCAGGAAAAAAAAAAAGACCATTTCCTGAACAAAGTTCACTGTTGGAAGCCATAACAGAGTCATTTTCTGTGGCTGAAGACAAGCATATACATAAATATAGTATCTAACTGTCAAGCTGAATGAAGCTTTAGAAAACAAGAAGTATAATATATAAACTATATAAATCTACTTTCTCACTAGAAATTACTAATATTTATATTTAAAATAGAGTTTTGCTCTTTAAGTATCAGATACTGAACTCAAGGCTCCTTTGTAGATAGCTAAAGACAGTCTTCCTTTGCCGGTGATTAATAATCTGGGCTGTTCTGCTTGGTGTGTTGGGAATTTTCCATAGTCTTTGATCTTGATTGTCTGTCTAACTCAAGATCCACTGAGCCTCTACTGCTTGTCTCCTCACAGTCTTCGACCAAGAATAACGACTTTACTAATCCTGGTTCAAATTAGCCATGATTTCTGACCAGATCACGGAAGTACAGGGACAGATTTCAAACAATTATGTAGTCCGTTCTCCTGCTCTGAAATAAAGGCAGTACACACAGACCATTATAAGTGGATTCTTACTAACATGTTCTTAGACAGCTCCAATAAGAAAGTTTTCATAAGAGAGACAAGCTGTATTAGTGTCTCAATTAGACAGCTAAGCTTAATGTCAACAGTTAAAAATTGCTTCCTAAGGCACAACTGAAATACTGTTTCTTTCAAACAATGTAAATTTAATTTCTTTCTTTCTTTCACCAAGTAGCAGTGAAGAATAAATTGATATCCATCTTTTAGATTATCAACTTTTCAATGTTTTTGGAAGACTGTTGCCATTTCATTCATTTAAGGTCTTCCCTTCTGCTTGTGCTTGCCCAGTAGAACCTAAAAGGCTTTTGTATTTGGACACTCTAGAGAGTGTTCACCAATATAGAAGTTCCTCTCCAAGGCCTCATGTAATCCAAAAGTATATCACCATGTGCATAACTGTAGTCTTGCACTGATCTGTTTTACTTTATGTCTATTGATGAATTGTATATCTATGTGTAAGCTGAGTCAATGAAGTTAAAAATTTGTGTAAATGTTCAAATGTGTAATTTGATATAGTTGTAAATGCAAAAGCAAGCTTTATCACTAGTTATTATACAGCTGCTGCCAACACAACTACCAATTTACATGCTGAGGTTTTTGCTTGTTTTAATTTTTGGGGTTTTTTAATATTAGTTCTTGTGATATGATGCTTATCTGGATAAGTGTTTTCCATTTTCAACATTATGGAATCACACTTGTTGTTTTTTGTGTGAATTATATAGCTGTTACTTTTAACCAAATGTTATGTGGTGTAAATTTTCAAAACAGTTTTTTAATTGGCCACAATCCTTTGTAGTTTAAAACTCAGGAAGGATTGATTTATTTTGAAATGGAAACTTAAGCTATTGACTTGCACATTTAGTAGACATAATAATAAGCATTTTGCTTACGTTTTAGATAGGACTATTCCTAATGCTAATACGGAAGAGTGACAAATTAATTTCTCATTTGAAAAATATGTCCCCAATAAACACTTCAGGCCAGGAACATGATGCCAGTTTGTGATTCTGGCCATTTCTTTTTCTCTGATATCTCTAGTTCCTTGTGATTTCATTTAAGGACTTCCTACTGATTTCAGTCAGATATGAATATTTTCTAGTATTTTTGTGGCATGGATGTGAATAAGTTCTCTTTTTGCATATTTACTGGTTTTTATCCTTTTCTTCATCCTTCTGAAAAGATATCCTCGTGCTTTCCAAAATTGGCACGAAAGAGAGAAAATCTCAGTCCTGGCCCTTGGTCTGAGTTATGAGTATGTACTGAGGCTTGGGCTGGTTAAAACTTGTGTTTTTATAAAGGATATTAAAAGTACATTATAACTGTTTGATACTTCTTGCCAATCATTTCAGGAAGAAAAAAATCAACCAACCCACTCTTCCCAAGCGTAAGCTTATTCTCCCATTACTTTTTTTGTTCCCTGCTATTATGATTATCTGTGCTTTCTCCTGACAGCTGGAAAAATCTGCCCAAACTTATCAGCTGATCCTAACAATTTTTGATCTAGCAAATGAATACCTATTTAGACTGGGTGAAAGCCACTCAGCAAACTGATGATCAGCCTGATGTTTCTTCTTATTATGCATACTTGGTATTATGTTATAGAAAGTAGCATGACATAAGCTACCTGTAAAAAAGAGGTCAGGTAAGAAAGAAATTGAGTGAGTGTCTTTTCAACAGGCAACAGCTCTGAAAGGCAGCACCAGCAAATCTTAACATTGAAAAAGGAGTTTGTGGCACTTCCATGCTCATACAGGATGAAACTTCCAACAGAACTATTTTCTCACAGAATTTGAAGCAAACCTACAGGGATAAAAGCACCTGTGAAATATGTCTTGGCAGTCGTTTTGCTTGTGATCATCAACACCATCACTCTCATCCAGCACTGTCACCTCTCATGTTAGGAAAGCAAAGAAGACAAGAGAAGTCCATTCTGTTCTACAGGATAAAGCTGATGTTCACATTTATTTCATCTCCTGGCCCTTATGGCTGAACTGCAGCTTGTGATTATTCATAAGGCAAGCCAGTATTGATATCTAACTCTAAATTAAGTCTCTGAGTTCCACTTGTGCTGGGTCCACTCTGTCTTGAAGCATTGTTTCTGACTGCTCTGTAGATGTTTGAAGAGTTTCATTCTATCTGATAGGAAATGTGCTTTCACATGGTCTCTTACAGTCTCTGCACAAGTTTTCACCACCACCTGGCACATCAGAGCATTTAATTACCAAGGACATCTCAATGCATTGTTCTTTCACTAGTGCAATGTACTCATCTGCCCAGCAAACAGAAAGCAGCATCTTCTACTTCCCTCAGAAACTTGCCAGTATCTAAAATGTGCCAGAGAGCATCTTGAATAATTTGAGCCAGCTTGCCTATAGCATCATGCTTTATCTACTAGGTTAGATGCAGCTTTTGTAGTTCAAGATAACAAAATTTCAGTCTCTGTACTTTCAGTATCTGGTATATACATTAAGCATTGCTCAAAAAAAGTGTGTTGAAGCAGAGAACAGGGTTACCTTCTAAATAATTACTCTCCTTTACAGATATTTTCAAGAATATATATACAGCCTTTGCAGAGGAATGTGTATATGTTTTCTGTATGGAATTCTTCACCACCATCATCCAGATGCAAATACTCCTTTCTAGTCAGTCCTAGGATCTACACAGGCACAAAGTCAGAGGGGGAAAGAAGTATGGTTGTCTAATCCAGAATAATTGTGATTATGAGAGAGATTTCAGTTTAGTGTGGATTCTGTAGCCTGTGCTCAAACTCCATTTTTCAAAGTCAATAGACTGGCCTATTTATCAAGAGTGAAATGAAGCAGTTTTTGCTTTTTATGTATGCAGAGAACAATGAAAAGAATGGAATGTCAGCTGGTCTTCCTTCCAGGAGACTGATCCAGAAGGGAAATAGCTGAATTTCTGTTTCCCTACAGTGGGTCTGCGACATTTACATAGTCTGAAAGAACTGGAGTTGCCATAGAATAAGAAAACTTTTACTGGTGTCTTTCTTTCAATGTTAAGGGAAGTTCTTACTGGAAAGATACTTATGAACAATAACATGGAAAAGGACTGTGTTAGAAACACAGTGTAAAATTCAATCTGTTTTTTTCTATTTTTTTCTATTTCAAACAGGTACATTTTATGAAAACTTTGTGTGTAGTGGATTTCATGTGCACAGGCCCTAATAATAATGTCTTAAAGAAACCCCAGTTTAGCACTCTGGACAAAACTGTAATAAGAACTGTGACACAGATTAAAAAAAAAAAGAAGAATGTTTTCCTCAAGGATAGAGAAAAAATTTTGGTCACAAGGGTTAGCTCCTGAAATCACTCCTGCATGAGCAGGTTTGAAGAATCTTGCATTCCTGTGGCCCATATTCCCCCTATTCTGTAGAAATGAAGGGGAAGATGTTTGGTTTTGAAGACTGGCCATTTCAAAATCCACATTTAGAATTGGAGAGGTTGTTTTAGTCACAGGGTTAGGCTCCTAGGACAGGCATCTGTTCTCAGACTACTGTTAGCTAGGATGTTTTCTGAATGGAAGAAAATGGGAGAAAAAAATCTAGAGTGTACTATGTACTATGCCTGTGAAGTTCCAAATTCAGGTGAAAAAGTGAAAACTCTAGTTGAATGTTGTGACTTCACTGTCTTCCCCTCAATTTCCCCTTTCCCTTAAAATGGTCTTTTTGTTTATTTGTTTCTCTTTGTTTGTAACACATCTGCACTCGAGAATGACATGCAACCTGGTGTCATGCTGACTGTAAAAAGACTACACCAACCTACTGATGATTTTTTTTTAGAAGAAAATTCACTTGTTTGACTGTCTAAGTTATATACTTATGGTAAAGAAAAAGACTGAACTAGTCACAGGTGTTTAAATTACTATGCCATAGTAATGCTTTCAACTATCAGAACCTGTAATATCTGACTTCTTCCTTTACTTACTTACCCAAAACTTAATTAGTGTGTTTCCATTTTAGGCCCGAAAAGGAGCGCACAGGAGAATTGAGTGAGTCTGGAGCCTCTGTTGTAAGATACGGTCTTAAAGCAGAAAAAATCTTCATGCAGGTTCACTATTTGAAGGTGTGTTGTCAGCTGATTTTTATAGAAATTGCTTTATGAATATCATAAAGACTTCTGTCTTCTAGACATCAGTAAATTCATAGGTTCTGCCTTAATTTTTGCAGGGTTATTTTCTGTTACGATCTCTGGCAAGGACAATAGGAGAGGTCTCATACCTTGCATCTTTACGGAAGTTTGTCGTTAAGTTCCATGGGCAGCTCGTCCTTTCTCAGGTATTGTGCTTGGGATTGCTCCTCACCTTTTTGGAAAAACAAACGACCCAGACTTTTGGATTGGCTACCTAAATCATCACTTCTGGTTGTGGTGTAAAGGGAGAGGCAATCAAAATTTGGCAATATAGGTAAAATTCCTACCTGCTAGAGGGCAGAATATTTTTTTCATAGTTACACTTGAATCAGACACCCTGCTAGTATCTGATAATAGAAACAGTGAGGGATTCTTTTTAACATGATACTTCAAAAGGTCAGTGTTCATAGGTGCTGATGTTCTCAAATAGAGGGTCATTTACGATTCTGGACTTGTCTCCTGTAATCTTTTAGTTTATGGTTTTTGGTTGTGATCAATCAGTCTTTTCCCAGATTCCCCTCTTGTTTTTGAAAGAGAAGAAATTATACTTCTGAATTTGTTTTCTTTCTCTCTGCATGCTGTTTCATTCAGTGCTTCTAATTTCACCCTATTTATTACAAGGTCAAAGCCAACCAGGGTTATAAGTAGAAATTTACCTCCCACTAGGACTTTCTGTAAAAATCATGTAACTGCTGGCTCTTGTTTTGTTTTGATTTAGGAAATTACATAGATCTCTGGGCCCAAAGTTCTAGGAATCCTGTTACTGGGGATGAATCCAGCTCACACAAATAGCAGTGCAGCTTTCTGCTTCAGTAATGCTGTGAAAACAACCATTCGTGGGGGTGTCTGTGAACCAGGTCACTGAACTCATCGTGGTAAAAACAGGCCTGGAACAAAACCCACGACACAACAAATATTTAGCATTGCTAGAAGAGCAGTGTGATGACAGTGAGAGGCAAGGGAAGAGAGAGGAGAAGGGGTATGAGTGACTTTCTGAAACCACCTTCTTTGTCAAAGTCTGTCTTACGGTAGAAATCTTTGAGGATATTCAGGACAGTGATAAATGTCTCTTTAAACACAGAGTAAGGGCTTCTGATTTTGTGTAACTGGAGTGTTACACTTGCTGTTTCTTCCAGCCACAGTGATTTTGTGCTTGTATGTTTACTGTTTTGAATCTCACTCTTGCGGGGTGAGATGTATGCCCAGGTACCTTACAAACAGCTTACAGACCTGTGATTTCTTTTGTATGTCAAGTCACCCAGAAGTTAGGAGTAGTAGCTCTTAACTCAGCAGTTCTGCCCTGTGATGGAATGTTTGGGGTGGTGAGGGAGTTAACACTGTTAATTGCAGCTGTTTCCTGTGCCATGTTATTGAGACGGTGAGACTAGTCTGCATTAGGATGTCCAAAATCATAAAAGTGATGCTTCACTATTACACAGATGGAAGAATTTTGAAAATTACACAAGTCATGAGACTGCCTGCAACAAGAAGAGGCCCAGTGTTTTAGGCTGGTAGTAAGAAAGGTGCTCAGATTTTGGTAAGAAAATGTTAGCTTGTTGCTCCTGGTGGATATGAGGTGAGTTGTGTCAGTAGACTGAATGCTGCAAAATGTTCAGCAGACCGTACTACTAGTCATGGTAGCTAGCTAGCTACTTCTCCCTTTGTCTAACTATGAAATGTCAATTTGTAGCTTACCTACTCCAGTCTTCTGAGATGAAATACTATACCCAGAAACATCCATTTTGGTTATCGGATAAAAAAATGCTCAATGTTTTGTTATTGAATTTTTGAGGCAAAAGTTAAACTTTTGTTTCTTGAGCTAATTTTAATTTGGATATGTGCAGTATGTCCATAACTATGTGCTTAATATATGTAAAAAAAGAGAAAAGGTTCTGTCCTTCATTTGGAAATACCACCTGATATGGTGGAGAAAGAGTGCTGTACATTAAAACTTCTATCAGTCACTTTTCTGCTTTTATCTTGTCTACTATCAGCCTAAATCCAGCTTCCAGTGAAGTTATTGAGAAGAGAATTTGACATCATACTGGTTTTTGGTCACCGAAGAATGCAAATAGGATAGGGCTATATCCAATTAAAATGCATTTTCTGTCTTTGTAAGAAATCGTTTAGACTGTTTTTTTTGTTGGGGTCTGATACAGGTAGATGAGGAATCACAGCAGGAGTTTTTAATGCAGAAGCAATGAAGTCAAGTTAGTACAAAGTTTCTTATTCAGGATCATTCTTGAACAAACATGCTGTCAGTGTTTAAATGAAGAAAAGATTTAAAATAAATAGAAGTGCAAATGGTAAGTTTAAATATTATCGTGCTATACTTTCACCTTGTCTAAAATAACTGTAAAATTCCCAGGTTCAGGAATTGTGGGAATGAGGGAAAGTAAAACAGTGAAAAATTGTCCATGTTATGAATACTAGTCTTGTTTTCAGTGGTGTTTGTAGTAATTTTCCTAGATGGGAGCTGCAGGTGCAAGGAAATTACTTCAGATGTGAAACATTAATCAGTTTGCCTTTTCCCTTCATTTTGCTTGCATGCTCAGTATATTTTTAATAGTAGCTTTATTTTAGTTGAGTTAGCAACAGATGAGTAATGCAAATTTGGAATCTTTAAGAAGGATTTAAAGAATATGTTCCATTTTTCTTTTTATGAGAGAATTCTCTTACTAATTGCTTTGAGTGAACTTTTAAAATAATGATTGGAGTATTTTGTACTATAAATAAAAGGAAAGAAGTGCAAGTTGCTGGTACTCCTAACAGAGTTAAAGCTGTTGTTCTGTTTCATCTTGAAATAAAAATACCTTGGAAACTGAATTGTTTTCAGGCTTTATTTTTTGTGTAGTTCTGTCTATTATAATGGGCAACAAATTGAATTTTGACTAAAGCTAGTCGGTGGTTCCATCACTTGGGGCTCACACTGTTCAGCTGTCTGACTAATGATTGCTGGCTGATAATGGAACATGTAGTGGGGGAGTCTTGCTCACTCTTGATAGGAAGTTGTTGTCTTTGGAGGTGCAGTCTGGGAGTGACACCAAAAACCAGGAAGATGTCTAGGGAGGTAATTCCAAATAAACAGGAACCTAGAAAGGGTGCTTATTATTTATTTTTCCCTCCCAGAAGGGACAAATTAATATTTGCTGCTTAGTTATGTCATTTACAACCTGCATATTTTTGGGGAATAGTTTAACTTTGACTGGATAATTCCGTCAAGGAACTGGATGTAAGTGTAGTTGAAGTTTATGTGGTGCCAAGTGAATGTCCATTTGGATCTATCACTTTTATTCATGACATCTCCACTGTTTTTATGTACCCCATTATTTTCCAGTCAGAGAATTTAAACAAAAGTATCTGTTGGTTGTAGAGTACTTTGTACTGGAGTACAAATGACTGGATTTGAGGTCTTCATATGAAGACATAACTTATCTTTTAATATTCAGTGTTCTTTATTTGATATCAGCATGTGTGATCAGGGACAGGTACTTGCTTGATGCTCCGAAACAGTTCAAGGGTAGAAACTTGCTGGCCATTGCTCAAGAAAAATTGGAGTAGCAACAAAACACCTTTTGGCATGAAATAAAAGGTCTTCTAACCTCACATATAATTAGTTATTGCTTTAAGTAGCCTTTATTTCCATTTACTACTTTCAACCTACTTCTCAGTTTTTGGGTCCTCACTCTGCTTTGCTTTGACTCAGTCACAGTAACATATTAACAGCAAAAAGAAAATTTCTCCTTGATGTCAAATTTAGTCTGTATCCAGATCTGATCTGCTCAGCAGAAACCCAGTTAAAAGCTGTGATGAAAGTTATTGGCTTCAGTCAGGACTATGGTGAGAGCAGACTAGAGTCCCCAGGGAATTGAATTATGAGGGGCTAGCAGATCCTTAGTAAATGTGTTGGATCAATTTTTTCAATGGCTTTTTCAGCTCGGCCAAATGTCAATAAAATCCCACGTACAGCAGAATAAAAGTTTCCTCATATAGGAAACTGGGTTTCTAGCCAGGTAAGAACAACAGAAGTATATAAGAAAGTGAGATCATTTAATCATATTAATATAAACCAGTTTGTTAATATTGCAGCAGTGTGGTAGCATGTGGTTTCTAACTCATATATGCTTTATGCCTTCATTGAATCACTTGCAACAAAGACAAAAAACGAACTATAATTTGCTTTATAGTCTGATCCAGAATTTATGTATGATTACCATAGTCATCTACAAGTCTTTGCTTCAAAGTGTAACATAACTAGAGCATCTTAAAGACGTAGCATCAAATCTTAAAAAACCCCACATTATCCTCTGACTTTTCTCCTGGACACTTCTGAACCATTTCATCTGTGGAGGAAGAAAAAGTAGCCTGAGAGTAAAATTTCACTCCAGATGGTTAAAATGGCAAAATTATAAACAACTGAAAAGTCAGACCTATAATGAGATGTGTCATGCAGACTTGACAATAGGCAAATGTTAAAAACCATGCTAATATGAGTAAGTGGTAATTTGTTTTCCTACTGTGTTTTGGACCATCAAAATAGGAGTTAAGATGTAATAGATTAATCCTAATTTGAAGAAGGTGTGTAGAATGATGGTGCCTTATTCTTAATAGATACTTGGAAAAAAGGAAGACAGCTTTAATCACAATGGAGATGCCTAATTTCATAGTATAGTGTACAGATTATAAAACCATCTTAGTACCAAAAGTATCTTTAAGTGCACTGTGTGACTGAATATGAAAAGTTGAATCTAACCAGGGAATCTAGCTGCATTAATGTATACACAGTGCAAATAGTGTGAAGGATGACCACTATAGGTTTCCTATTCACACACTTTTGATATTTTCCTATTCTTTATTTGTATGTAAGCTTACTCTGTATCTCCAGCAAAACTTCCACAAGTGGAAGGATACAGTAGTTCTCTGTTTATATACAGAATAATATAATGTTTACACACAGTGAAATTACAAGTAGTTGTGTGAAATAAGGGATTTCACACATCATCATCATGCCTACAATACACTGTCCTTGGGACAAAGTGCCTCCTGTCACAGTTAATGATGGCATTCTTGCCACAGCAACACTGAGCCCAGCACTGTGTAATTTACTTTTTGTCATAAGCCAGTTTTGCAGCCACTGCAACACAGCCTAAATCTCACTTATAATCTAAAGAAGGAAGGCTTAACTGTGCTACCAGTAGTTTTAATTGTGCAATCAACCTTACTTTGATTCCCTAACAATGTCACAGCCAGACAGAGAAACTATCATTTGTTGACTGTTATGGCATGGTCCATAAATAAAAGATTTCTGCCTTTTAGGAAAGATTCTTCAAGACCTTAGAGAACAAAAATTTGCAATCAGAAATCAGCCTGTATTGTATATTGAAGTGAGGAATATTATTAGCCTATGAAACTTGTCTCCACAAAGATAATTATTAATAAAGCAGGTGCATTGGTTTTATGAAACAGCATATAAATGAATAATTCATATTGATAAATCCTATTATTATGTGATTTTTCAAAGGAATGTATTCTATCAAAGTGATTGATAAACCATTAAAATTGGGTTGTGTAGAATTAGGGTGCCAGAGAACCTTATAGAGATGTCAGGTGTAACTTTCTTAAGAGGGCTTATCATACTGGTATAAGTGAGGATGATAGTGATGCTCTGCCACTGGCATTGCATCATCTTAGTAAAACTATGAAAGAAATTCTAGCTACCTCTTATTTGAAGAATTTACTCCTTAGGTGATGTGGTTATTGGCAATATTGTGAATTTTGTCATGGAATGATGAGTATGTGTGGTCTAATCAGGCATGTGCACTAAGGAAGAAAAAGCTTTATGTACTTATGTAATTAAGGACAATATGATAACATAAGCACAGTGAAGAGAGTGTAAACACCCTTAAATTTGGTGTTTCTTAACTTTTGTATGTGAATCCAGAGCCTTTAACAGTTTTAAATATAGTTTGTGTGTGTGTATTATAGATAAAATAAAAGTTTTGAACGTGGGATTGTGTTAAAACAGTCAGCAGGCTTTTCAAGCCCATTTTCTTTCAATGTTGACACTTCTTGCTTGAGTGGGCTGCAAAACTGACAATATAATGTATATTGTATAAATAACAATATACATTATGTTGTCAGTATATCACCACAGTGGATATATAAACTTCTTTGTTATTGTGTTATGTGTAGTCTTTAATCTCTGACTAGCAGTAAAGACACAGGGTTATGACTTCATAAACATACTATGCTTCTCTGTTAATTTTCCAGGATTTTCTTAGCATGCTATTGGAAGACATTCCTGAACAAAAAGGGTAAGTAATAACTGGGCTAGAAAAGCCAAAGAGATACGTAGAAATAAGATTTTAACATGTGCTAGCCAGAAATAGTAATAGTGCAAGCCTGAAGATTCCCATTACATATATACACAAAAAAATATGAGACTTGCCATGGTTTACCTATAGCATGGTCTCCCCAAACAGTGCTTTTAACTTGCGTGTTAGGTCAGACGTGATGTCCTGTGTTACACTTTCTAAAAATATTCATTTGAAAAATAGAATGTTGAAGGCCAGAATTACAAAATTGTTTATAACTCTGTGTTAATGCTTTGGAGAAAAAAAGAAATTATATTCATAAAGGTAAAATGTATTGAGTTTCTTAGTGAAACACTTCTGTTCCTGATGGTTGAGAGACAGAGAAAATATTATCATTGGGAAAATGTGTTTTGTGGCATCTCAGGTTTCGTTTGGACGCTTTTACATTGATATAGTGGATAATACTCTCTCTATATAATTCAATATAGTTTCTAGCACAAATATAATTAGGTATATTATATGAAATAGATGTGAAAGTGATTTTTTAATGGTATGATTACACACTGGCTTGTTAAAAAAACTTCTTTTTATTTTTCATTTGTGTGTCTCTGAACTCCAAACCCAGTGCAAAATGTTGTTGCATAAGCATCCATTTTTCTGCCTAAAAACATACTTAAACTTTCATTGAGGCTAATGCAAAAGAAGTATGGCTCCATTTGTGATGCATCACATTCCAGAATGTATGAAAGAAATTCCAGATACATGGTAATTCTTTTTACAGTCATATATATAGCATATCTATTGTTAAAATTACTTGGTAGATAGCAGCAGCAATGCAAGGACCCTTGTTATACAGAAGGCCTTTATTTCTTATCTGCTGAGAGGATGTTTTTTTTTTCATTCTTGAATGCATTCTGTGACTAATACAGAAATACCTCACCTGAGGTAAAAGGGAGGAAATATGAAAATTAAGTATTTTTAGAGATCATCTGCTGATATGTGCTTTTTTGCACAAAGCTTAATATAGGAATGAAGTGCATTTCAATATTAGAGCAAAAAGTCTTTGTAGCAGTATTACAATTATTAACTTTAGCTTTCTACTATTGGATAGAGACTGGATCTGAAAGACTCTCACCTTAATTCCTTTAGTTTTTGTTCAAAGGAGATTTTTTAGTACATTCCCAGTGATGAGTGCTCCAAGATCCAGATGTAACTTTTTACTGATTCTTGCTGCCTTCTGTACTCAGAGGAGGAAAGTTTTATGCCTGCTTTGTAGGGCTAATTCACTTCCTGCTTTGACTCAATTATAATGGCATGTTAGCTGTAGGAATCCATGCTGTGAGGCAGGATCCTTCTGTTTCTGGACTGCAGCTGAATATGGACATCAGATAAGCTGAGCAGTACCTTCTGGTCCTTTGTCATTTCTTAACTTGCCTTTAAGATGGATTATTTGTCTGAGTGAAGGACTAATGGAAAGAATGACAAAAAAATATTGATCGTTATCCTTCTCTGTTTAGAAAGCTTTTTAAAAATACTACATGCACTGGCTAGAGTCTCACATTATCTTGGCCTTTCTGTGGAAAATCTACAATAATTCCCACCTGTAACCAAGGCATTTTATTTACTCATATAATTTGAAACTTCACTACATTGAAACAAACCAAACCAACCAAACAAAACACTAAGAAACCCTCCTTTTATGTGTCTGTATACCAGAGTGCACTAGATTTGATAAAACTCCAGCAGCTCTATTCTCCCCAAGGCTTACACCCATAGTCTTTGTTGCAAGTTGATCCTTTCCACATCTGCCCAACACGTGAGCTGTGCAAAGAATCAGTGTTTACCCTTGTAACAGAGGGTTTCACTAGTCTTAGATAAATCAGAGATGCTGCTTCTGCAGCTACTTTGACTGCAGATTTTTTTTGAGCCGGTCAGTTCTGCTCTTAGAGTGTTTTCTGCTGGTATTTTTTTATTTAATTTAATTCAATAAAGTAAACAAATCTACTAATAAGTTATGGTTTTATTAACACATGTTGGACAAAGCAAGGCTTTTGTTATTGCTCTGCTATTTGTACTGTTAATAACTCAGGTTCGCTAACCACACTCCTTGGGTGTCTTCACAAATTGTCAATTAAGTATAATAGAATGCTGCAATTTCAAACTACTCGATATAGGTGTACCTCTTTCTTTCATGTTTGCTTTCTTTGATTCACATGCACATTGTTGTGAATGTGGTGATTTTGAACCAGACAAACAGCTGGTAGGCACCTAACTACTGAAGCAAATCATTGCAAAAAATTATTCCC
>VZRX01019485.1:0-12830 GCA_013398075.1 Notiomystis cincta | reverse complement strand
ACCAAATTTTCTCAGCCTTTCCTCACAGGAGAGGTGCTCCCTTCCCCTAATCACCTTAGTGACCCTCCTCTGGACTCACTCCCACAGGTCCCTGTCCTTCCTGTGCAGGGACCCCAGAGCTGGATGCAGGGTTCCAGGTGGGCTCTCACCAGAGCAGAGCAGAGGGGCAGAATCCCCTCCCTGCCCTGCTGCCCACGCTGCTTTGGATGCAGCCCAGGACATGTTTCGTTTTCTGGTGCACATGGCTGGGTCATGGGTCCAGCCTCTCATCCACCAGCACCCCTAAGTCCTTCTCCCCAGGGCTGCTCTGATCTGTTCATCTCCCAGTTTGTGTAGGTACTGGGATTTGCCCTGATTCAGGTGCAGCACCTTGCACTTGGTCTTGTTTAACCTCAGGATTCAAGAGATGGGTCCAGTTCTTGAGCTTGTCCAGGTCCTTCTGGATGCCATCCTGTTCTTCAGGTGTGTCAACAGCACCACTCAGCTTGGTGTCTGAAAATTTGCTGAAGGTGCACTTGATCCTTATGTCTATGCAATTAAGGAAGGTATTAAATAACATAGGTCCTAATACAGACCTCCGAGGGACCCCACTTGTCACTGATGCCTGTCTGGACTCTGAGCCATTGACCACTACCCTCTAACTGCAGCTGGCCCAATCAATTTCATACCCATCTAACTGTCCACCCATCAATTCTGTCCCTCTCCAATTTAGAAAGAAGGATATAGTGGGGGACTGTGTCAAAAACTTTACAGAAGTC
Source organism: Notiomystis cincta (assembly GCA_013398075.1). Lineage (NCBI taxonomy): Eukaryota > Metazoa > Chordata > Aves > Passeriformes > Notiomystidae > Notiomystis > Notiomystis cincta. The sequence goes on along the minus strand of VZRX01019485.1, from coordinate 12,072 downwards.
CAGATAAATGATATCTGTAGCCCTTCCCTTGTCCACTGATGGAGTCATTCCATCAGAGAAGGCCACTGAGTTGGTCAGGCAGGACTTGCCCTTGGTGAGGTCCTGCTGGGGGTCTCAAATCACCTCCCTGTCCCCCATGATTTTCCCAGGCACTGAGGTGATGATGACACGTTGGTAGGTTCCAAGGTTCTCTTTTTTACCCTTTTTAAAGATGATTTATACTTGTTGCCTTCATCACTTGTCAGGCTCTTACGGGAACCAACTTCTACTTTATTGAAAGAACGGGAGTTGCTGTCATTCAGTGAATAGGAAACTTTATTTCCTTTGTGCTTTATTAAATCATTAGAGGAGCTTTTATTCCTGAATTTCAAACTGTAGAGGTGCTTAGTAGCTCTCAATATTTTTGTATCTATAGTGTAAGTATGACTATAATTACTGACTACAGAACTGTAAATACTGTAAATCTACTTGTGTGGTTTACAGATATTGAAATCACCTTTAAAAGTATTTATATTATTTCAGCAAACTAATAACCTGGCTAATAGGGTGAATCTATGTGAAGGCACATAAGAAAACATCTTGCATGCAGATGAACTACCTGCATTATAAATAGCAGCACAGGAATGCCACAGAATTTAGTCTCTCTCATGTGGTTTACTAGGTAAGTGGACTAGGGTGTGTTCACAGGAGGGTTTCTGTCAGCTCCTTTGGGCACAGTCATATGACAGAGCCAGTCAGTGAGCAGGATGAGGTATAAAGTATCCACTACAACTAACTACATCCTTTCAGTACTGGAACAACTGAAAAGCAGCTGGTGGATATCTGCTTCAAAAATGTCCCAAAGGCATAGAAACAGTAGCCTGCATCCTACACACGAGATCCAACAACTTTCTGCTTATAACCCTTGTTACACTGATTCTGGAGTCCTACTGCATGACAGTTAAAGTCACTCTTAATACTGCAGCCCCTACTATAAGAAATTACTTGACCGAGTATTTAAACATTTTAAATTACGAATACTAAGACTTCACTCCATTTGCAGAGGAAACCACCTTACTGGAGAGACTATGCTCTGTAATGGGATTGGGGAATGTGCATCACGTTGTTCTTAAATCCCAACATGATTCCTTTATATAAGAATTCCTTCATATAAGAATTTTTGTATTTTATACTTGCTGTTGTGTGGTTCTGGGTTTTTATTTCATGTTTTGGTGGACTTTGGACAGGGAATTCATGTCATTCACTGAGTATAAAGAAAATTCACCTGAAGTCATTAATTTATAGCATTAGCTGTCGAGGCGCTTTCAAGAATTTTCTTCAGTGTTTATATTCAAATCTATCCCCTGTACGCAACTGATACTCTTTAAAATTCAGTAACAAAATGGCCACTTAAAACCAGAGTTCTCCGCCCACCCCATAGTTCACTATCTTCACAACAGTGTCTAAGGGCACCTTAAGGGTACTTATGTGCAAAAGATGGATAAGGGTAAATACTTTCTACTCCCTAGACTGCTTAAGCAATGCTACTGTCTTCCTTGCAGTACAGGAATCTTGTATTCTTTACATTTTGTATTCATATGTCATGTCATCTGTCTAACTGAAGTACCTGTACTCCTTTACCTGTGCTTTGTGACATTTGCCATTCCAAGGTCTGTCTCCAACTCTGTCCAGAAAACTGCAGATATATATAGATATATGGATATTTAGATAGATAACAGAAATGTAGATAGATATAGATATACACATATACTCCTTTATACTTACAGCTTAAAACTACAGAAACGTTAATATTTGTCAATTTCTTTTAGTGTTTCACTCTTGGAAAAGTTATCTGGTCTTTTCTAAAATACTGATCTAGTTTCCAGGTGCAGGTATAAACCAGCAGTCATCAAGAATAACTTCATGTAAGGGAGTCATAGAAATAAATAAAACCAGAATTTGACTTGCTGCCATGAAAAAAATAATTCTGCATGCCAGCTAACATTTCCAATTTGTTATTTTCTAAAGCATTAAAGATTAATGTTATAAAAAAGTAAGTGTGGTTATAATCTGGCCAATTCTTTCTTCCATGGAAGAGTGCCACAGTACAATGGTTGGTTTCAGGCTTGCTGAGTATGGTTTTCTCACACACAAAACAATAAAGAATATAAAAGATGAAAAGAAAGTATTTCTCAAATATGAGCTTTCATGAGGAGTTTTTTCCTGAGGACACATCATGGTGGCGTTAAATAAGGTGAAGCATGTTGCAGGGTTGAAAATACCTTTTATCAAGTCCTGCAACGTTCAGTATGTGTGTCTGTCTCAGCAGTGACTCACTGGGGGATTATAGCAACTTTTCACCATGTGCAAATAGTAATGACTTAATACCACTAACTTTAGACAATGAGTTAAGCTGGCAAGGAGAAGAATCAGAAGAACCAAATAGCTTTACAACAGGAAAATACCTACGAAATCACTGTAGTCCATTTCATACCTGCTCATGATGATTTGTTTTCCTAAGTACAGTTCTATTGTTTCTTTCAGTATATGCAGTGTTTAATTAGAAGTGAAGGCTAAAAGGCCATATGCTTCTTTAGGAAGATTTTCTCAGCTCTGCACGAACTTGTCTTTGTCTTACATTGCCCAGTTATTATTACCTGACTTTTTTTTCTACCCTAAGTAATTAACCTTTTTAAAACAAGCTTAAAGTCTTTCTCCCTTTTTGAACTCTGTTGTATGCTGTTTGACAAGTAGATTAATAAACATTAAGTAGTCTCTACATTGCATAATCTTCTAAATGTATTTCTTTAACTCATTCCAGTTTTCATCACTTTTTCTTTGGCTTCTGAAATGGCATTATGTCATAACATGATATTATTTACTGCTAAATTTCCTATATTGATCCTTTCTTGCCTGTGTATTTCACTTGGTATCTTGTGTAATAAAAATGATCTTCTCCACATTCACTCTCCAGTTCAAAAACAAAAGGCAGGGGGGAAGAAAAAAGGGCCTCCTCCTTCATGATTTTGAGTTTCCAGTATATCCTACACTGTAACCCTCAAGTCTCAGTATCAAAGAATGGGTCACATTGGAAGGGACCACAGGGGGGTCATCTGGTCCAGCTTCCCTGTGCAAGCAGGGTCATCCGAGAGCACATTCCACAGGAACGCATCCAGGCAGTTCTTGAATATCTCCAGTGAGGGATATTCCACAACCTCTCTGGGCAGCCTGCTCCAGTGCTTGGTCACCCACACAGTAAAGAAGTTCTTTCTCATGTTCAGGTGGAAGTTCTTGTGCAGCAGTTTGTGCCCATTGCCTCTTCTGCTATTGCTTGGCACCACTGAGGAGAGCCTGGCTCTACCCTCTTGGCTCCTCCCCATTCAGAACTCACAGATATGGATGAGGTTCCCTCAGTCATCTGCTCTTGAGGCTGCACAGGCTCAGCTCCTCAGCCTTTCCTCATAAGTTCCAGTTCCCTACTCACCTTCATAGCCCTCCTCTGGACCCACTCCATGTCTCTCTTGTCCTGAGGAGCCCAGAACTGGACACAGCATTCCAGATGTGCCTCACCTGGGCTGACTAAAGGGGCAGGATCACCTCCCCTGACCTTCTGGCAATGTTCTTTCTAATGCAGCCCAGGACACCATTGGCCTTCATGGCCACCAGGGCACACTGCTGGCTCATTGACAGATTGTTGTCCACCAGGACCCCCAGATCTTTCTCCACACAGTTGCTTTCTAGCAGGTTGATTATCCGGGGTTATTCCTCCCCAAGTGCAGTAGCACTTGAATTTGTAGACCCTGAATTTGCCTTTACTGACTTTCAGGTGGTTTATCTCTGCTCACGCCTCCGGCCTGTTGAGGCCCTTCTGAAGGGCTACCCAGCCCTCTGGGGTATTGGCCACTGCTCCCAGCTTTGTGCTGTCAGTGACCTGCTGAGGAGGCATCTGTCCCTTGTCTGAGTTAAGAACAAGTTAAACAGCACTGGCCCCAGTATTGACCTTGGTGGGACACCCCTAGTGACAGGCTCTCAACTAGACTATGTGACAACAAACATGACCCTCTGGGATCTGCCACTCAGCCAGTTCTCAATCCACCTAACTGTCCACTTGTTTGCTCTGCATTTCCTGAGCTTGCTGGTGAGGATGTTATGGCAGATGGTGCCTAAAGTCTTGCTGAAGTCCAGGTACACAACATTCACTGCTCTTCCCTCATCCATCCAGGTAGCTGTCCCATCACAGAACGCAATGAGGTTGCTTAGGCATGATTTTCCTTATGTCATGCGATCAAATAGCTTCCAGCTTTAGGGTAAACACCTCATGTATCACCTCACAATTACAAAAATTTGAAAGAGGTGATGGCACTGCTGTATCCTTCTCCTAGTCCCTTTTGTTATTTTATCCTATTAAAGTTTAATTCGCATGCACTGTTCCACCTTAAACAGTACTTCCCAATTAAGGTTGGAATTGCCAACAGGTATTTCAGAGTATGTACAGCTCTTGATGTATCTTGCAAGACTACAACATCATGTTTTCTAATCTTGAATGAACACTGGAGTACAGCTTCCAGCTGCAGCAGTAAAAATTTTGCCATTTATTTTTTGCCAGTTCTTTTCTCCTATCTGCACTTCTCTTTGTAGCTGTGATAAAGAAGTAGTTTAAGGTCCATATACTAATGGACTTGTAAATCATCAACATGTCTGGAAATAGATAGTCAGAAGAAATCTTCTGGTGGTGAATATTAATTTAGAATACTGTTTCTGGTTTTGTTTGTAAATGGTTAACTCTTGGATTTGAGCAACCTAGTCTAGTGGAATGTACCCCTACCCATGGTAAGTGAGTTAGGGCTATGTGGTCTCTAAGGTCCCTTTCAATCCATTTGTGGATTCCATATCTGTCCTATTTGAAGAAGAAATGGATTGCAAAGGAAACTCAGCAAGACTATTTGAACTGAAAGGTAATCTTTGAAGGGTTCTAAATCAATGCAAGTAGAGTACTTCTGTGGTTTTATAAATTTTAGGAGGATGTTACAGCAGCAGTTCAGGTACTTAATATGGTTCCTGATAAAGCAACATGTTGTTAAGAAGGGCCCTGGCTTTTGCCCCATTATAAGCTTTATGGATTTCCTGTTTCCTTTTACTAAGACAAAAATACAGGTGAAGAGATAGCTCTACAGAAGAATGCTTCACAAGGTGGCAGTTATGGTCATAACTAAAAAATCAACCACATTGAAATATTTTTTAAAAGAATGCTCTCACTAAATTCCTGAGTTATCTTTAGCAGTTGTTCATCCAAGTTTTACAGAGGCTACCCGAACATTTTTCTTGCATTAAAATCACTCTCATTGGATCAGAGTGTGAGTTAAAGCTAAGGATTCTTAACACTTGCTATTTCTTGTTATTGTTAGTTATGCCTTATCTTGCAATTTTTCTTTCTGCATGTACATAATAACTATATATTGGTGGATGGCAACATTGGAACCAAGTGCACAAGCGAAACGCTAATTTTTTTTGCAATACAGCAAATTAGTAGGCATTGGCAGTGAGAATGAAGTAGAAAAATCTCATTCAAACATAAATGATTTGGAGAAAAAATAGAGAAGGGGTATAATTTTCTTCCATACTTAATAGAGTTCAGTAGTGAATCTGTTAATTAGTTTCAAAAAAGGTGTTAAATATTAGTCCCAAGAACAAAATGTTGCTGTTCAAATACTCAAGTTTCAGGCTTACTCCTTGATTAGCATTTTATCTGAAGATAGAGATTTTTGTGTGTATTTTACTATCAGTGCAGAGAATATAACTGATTCAACTGATAGTTCAATTCTATTTGAGAAATAAGCTGAAGAAAGCATAGCTGCTACCTTAAAATATGCTCTTATTCTTGTACATGGAAACCACACTTTGAATAATAGGCACTTCCCCTCAAGAAAACTGGTTAGGGTTTTTTTTTGTTTGTTTGTTTGTTTTGGTTTTTTATGTTAGCAAGGTTGCAGATTGGAAGATGAAACGATCTTTCCAAATGTCTTAAAAATTTAAATAAGCACTGGTCAACAATATAATTTATTTAATGTCTTCTGTAATGTTAACAAGCACAATTAGAAAGTTTTTGAATGAATCACCAGTGCTGAGGTTTTTCCAAAATTATCAGTTGTACCGACAACATTGCATCCCATTTTCTTGGATTTGGGAAAATACAAAAATGTAATCAAACAATGTGTACGGTACTACAGCATGCATAAAAGTCAGATGAATCATGAAAATAAACAAATCAAGACAGACTTTGTCTTTATGTTCTTGACTCTGAAAAATGCTTTAGATAAAGACTATCCACCTGAAAGTTCTTCTAGATAGAACACAGTATACAGAGAATTTGGTATTTTGTTTGTAAGAAGCTATGAAAAAAGTAGCAAGGTCGGTTGTTATTTAAATATATTCTCTGTTGATCTAAAGACAGTTATTGGCATAAAATGGCCTTGTAATTTACTTAGTGATTCCTATAAATTGCACTTAAGATATGCTAAATGAGACACAAGAGTGGTGTATTTTAGTTTGTAGAATAGTTTGAAATAATAGTTTGAAAAGTTCAAGAAAATTGCTTAAGTAAAAAATGACATCATTAAAGGTCAGTAAAGACTCAGATTTATTACAGAGCTCTTCAAGTTCAGGCATGGTTTAGTCTTGTCATAATTTTAGAGGGTTTGATGTAGGTTTCTTCTGCATTTCATATGATGGCTGATTTTGAGAAAACCACAGACATTTAAGACCCAAGGAGCATTATTACACAGTACGGTGTGATCACATTCTAAAACTAGGTAACATGCTGCCTCAGGTGAGATGCTCACCTAGCGCTGAGTAACTTCCTGTCTAGGCTGAATGTAGTAATTTTTTAAATTTAGATTTGAGAGCATTGGCCATAACATTTTAGTACCTCTGTTGCTCTAATTTATAAAAGTGACAGAGTGTAACAGATTTTTAGGAGTCTCAATTCATTAACTGAATAATTAAGAAAAAAAAATGCTTTTTAGATTCTTAGCTGGAGCCATGAGTCTACATTAAGGACCAGAAGGATGCTTTACTGGTTTTAGTTTAATGACCTACTGAAACACTGGCTTGCCTCTCCAGTTAAAAGCCAGATTTTCGTAAGTGTCCTTCTGTTTTTCTTCAGATTATCTTTCAGTGTCATGCACCTCAGAGGTAAAGTACTGGTAGTAGTACAGTAAGTCTCCACAAGTTCAAGAAGTTGAAGGGCATTTGAAACAAATGTTCAACTTCTGCAATAACTGTGGACTGGATTCCAAGTGTTTGTTCATTAGAATCTCTCTTAGGTCTGGTAAATCTCAAGCAGTCATTTTCATTCCCTTTTCCTATTAATTGCACTGCTGAACACAAAAGCTGTGTTATGTGCAGAATGACTGAGCTTATCCGTCCTAGAAAGGAATTATGTTTGGTATCTAAAGAACAATAACAGCTTGCTGCCTGACTGATCAATGCTGGATCAAGTTCACATTCCCAAGCTCCCACTCTCCCACCTACATGCACAGGAGGTGGAAACATAGCAAAGACAGGGAGGACAGGCCCTCTTTTACACAGAAATGTTGAACTTAGACTTGCCTAATGAGGACACACAGCTGGGCCTGCATAGCAATATACATAGGTTTTAATTATTGCTTGTAAAAACATCCAAAGAAAAGCACAGAAGTTAGCACCAATTAATTTTTTGCCTGCTAATTGTTTTCTTTACTCAATGGAAACAAACTATAAAGGTTTAAAATATTTTTCATACTACATTGCCAGAAAATTTTTCTGTATTAGGATATAATTAGGAAAGAGTAGTCTTTGAGATATCTGAAACCTTTCCAGTTTCAAGTTCTTTGTAAGTCAGTTTAATGAATCAGAACCAGGGTATGAAATAACAAGAAGTCAGTGCTACTCTAGGAAACAATATCTGAGATCTTTTTAGTACAGAAGGATAAAGAATTAGGCCTGAAACTGAGGTAAAAATCTTCAGTGATAGGAACAAGTTGTCATACACCACAGTGGTCTATGGCTTTTAAAAGAACACACATTTTACTACCTGGAAATGTTCCCTGTTTTCTAGGCTTTTTAAAAACTTGTTTGTGACTGGAAGGAATGAATATGTGGGGAAGATGTATTGCAACACATACTCTGTTTCTGAAATGCAGCCCTCTCTGTGCTGACCTAAAAAACTGTGGATTCATGTAGTGGTTCAGTCAGAAACTTGGAGTGATCCTGAGGGTTCAAATGCTGCTGCTGTTATTTCCAGCTGGCTAGACTTGAGGATGGAAATTTGTGCTTTAGAGCCTTATGGTTTTTTTCAGATATTCTGCAGAAATGCTGAGCTGAGTATGCGTACTTCTTGAGAGCAGATGGTAACTAAGTTTGTGTAACAGTCTTCGTTCCATCTCCGTCAGTTCACCGTCTTCCACACAAGTCGGTAGGATCAATGTTGAGATATTTCCCAGTTTATAGTCCTTTCTTACCTCCTTGTGACTTAGCGATGCTTTAGAGTCAGACTGAAGACACAGATGAAGAGACACCTTCTCTTTAATCATGGAAAATAAATGATTTTTCTAAAACTTATTCCATCTCCAGAAAGAAGGAATGCTTTATCTATTCTGTCTACTCCTTTCTAAGGTCAAAGAGGAATTTACATGCTGAAATGAGAATGTCTGGAGAAAGATAAGTTTGAAAAGTCTATTGGCTGACAGAGCTAGTATATGTCATGGTTCACTTTATGGTTAATTGTCCTTAACATATGGGCTAGCAGTACATCATGGCCAGAGGGCTAGAGAACCTTTGCTTTGAATATGTTTTATTAGTAAAGCTGCCAGAAGTATTTTTGATTGCTTCAACAGATCAGTAAAACTCAAATTTCAGTACCTCTGGAAGGTGTATTTTATTTCCTCAACATGAAATTCAACAAACAAGTGAGGTTGTATGAAGTGACATCCAGGCCTTAGCAACACACTCTCCCACCTACTGCAAAAAATTAACTTTTGTCTTGGCAGAAACTAGGACATTATCCACCCCATATTTTTATCATTTATATGACGCCCAGATCCTACACCTTCTAACTATATCAATATACACAAGCACAGGTATCATTTCCATAGTCAATGACCATCCCTTCAAATTGTCTATTGAGTTCATTTTGTCCATAACTGTGGGTTCTGTCCATCCTAGATGTCTCCCAGGGCAGGAGAGCTGGTGTTCTGTCGGGGTTGCAGTCTGCATCAGGAGCTCATGACTGCTGGAGCAGTCCATACTCGTTGCTCATGGTAGTCCTGGCATACAGTGGCAGTGTCATTCAGCAACCAATATTATACAATTCAACATTACAGACTCTTCTCACCCAATAATCAAATCCTCTTGAGGTACACATCACATTTCCTGGTCCCTCTGTGTTACCCACCAAGTGTGCTCAGGTCCTTGAGCAAAAATAGTGCCAAGGATGGGTTTGCCTTTGCTTGAGGCAGGACTAATCCAANAGGGTCAAAGCAGAACAGGTACTGATCACTACCACATCACTGCACCATTGGCACAACTGCACCAGCTGGGGCTCTGTGGTGCCCATCCATGCAATGATTTGTGAGCTGGAGAGCCTCACTCACCCTTTAACAGTCTGGTATGGTCAGTGTGTAAGTCCAGTGGAGAATGGAGGTTGCTAGTGGACTGTCATGGCCTGAATGCAGTTCACACCACCTCTGAGTGCTGCTGTGCTGGATGTGCCAGAACTTCAGTATGGACCAGAGTCCGAGGCAGCAAATGGTGCCACCACTGACAATGCTAATGTGTTTTTCTCCTTTCCTTTAGCAGCAGAGGTTTAGTCAGGCCACAGTTTGCTTTCAGCTGGAGGGGTGTGCACTTGGAATTGACTACCCTGGGGGTGGAAACACAGCCCCACTATTTGCCTGGACTGATCCAGACAGCACGGGAAAAGGGTGAGGCTCTGGAACACTTGCAGTACAGTGATGGTATCACAGTATGGAACAACACAGCAGAGGAAGTTTTTGAGAGAGGGGAGAAGATAATCCAAATCCTCCTGAAGGCTGGTTTTGCCATAAAGCAAAGTAAGGTCAAGGGATCTGCCCAGAAAATTGAGTATTTAGGAGTAAAATGGCAAGATGGACATCATTAGAGTCCAACGAGCATGGCGAGCAAAGCAGCAGCATGTCTCTGTTATGGGTAACCCAAAATGTTACTGTGTTCCATACCTCTCTGTGCTCAAAAATCTTTACTGTCTCTATTAGATCCTGTGACTGGCAAACAGAATGGCAGGGCGAGGTCTGGGGTTGCCCCGGGGCCTTTAAAAGTCAAGGCACCCAGGCAGCGTCTCCTCTCTTGCTTCTCATTCCTCTCTCTGGTCGCTTGGCTTGCCTCTCGGCTCTTTCTTGCCTGTGCTTGCCTGTGCTGGGCCCGCGTTTCACAATCCAAAACTGTTTCAGGGAGAATCTCGCAAGGCCTGCCTGCCGGCGCAGCCGCCCAGCCCCGCAGCGGTGCCTGGCCGCGGGGAAGAGGCGCCGAGCGTGAGGCACCCCGGCCAGCGGCACTGCCGGCTGCCGCCGAGAGGAAGGCCACGTTCCCACCCGAGATCCAGACCCCAGCCGAGTCCCCGCTGCTACAGTTTGCCAGCCGCAGTTGCCAACGGAGCTGCTGCCCGCCCCCCAAGGCGGGGAGGTCGGTCACCCTCTCCCCTCTGTTCCCCTACAGCGGTCGCCCATGCCTGGTGCCGTTTTGGGGAAGCAGATACGCAGCCAGTTTGACTTTCTCTTTGTTCCCAGAGAGTCTGTGAGATTTTACCAACTTTGTAACCATCCAACTAGTGACTATTACAGTTATTTTTTTACCTGTTGCTATTGCGGTTTTCTAGCAAACTGTTATTTTTTCACTTGTAACAGCTACTCGTGTTCATTTCTCCTAACTGGTAGAAAGGGATTGATTAAAACTAAGCGGAGGGAACAAATTTTAGAGTGTCCCCCTTAAACTGTCTTAAATCAAGGCAGTCGTCACTGACCATCAAAAAGGAAAAGCATTCCTAGGCTCTGAGGGTTTCTGGAGGATGCGTATTCCTGATTGCAGTCAGACTGTAAACCCCCTCTATCATGTGACACAGAAGAAAAATAATAACAAATGGGGCCCTAACAACAACAAGCTTTTGAACCCAAATCACCCAGGGATCTTGGAATTAATCACTAACTGTCCCGAAGACAAAAATTTCAGACCATGATCAAAGGAGGAGGAAGAGGTGACGTGCTGAGGAGCTCCCCCCATATAGCCAGCTACTGAAAATGAGAAGCCATACACTTTCTTCACTGACAGTTCCTGCCATATTGTAGGGATGCACTGAAAATGGAAAGCAGCTGTAGAGAGTTGCAGAAGCAGTTGGGTGACAAGGTGATCAAATGATGCTGCAGAGCTGAAAGCTGCCCAGCTGGCTTTAGGTATCACTGAGTGAGAGAAGTGGGCAGCACTCAGCCTCCACGCTGACTCGTGGATGGGGTCAAATGCTCTGTGGAGGTGGCTGGAATGATGGAAAAAGAGCAACTGGCAGTGCAGAGACAAACCCACCTGAGCTGCTGAACTGCAGCAAGATGTCACTGCCTGGGTAGGGAAGTTGGCTGTACAAGCACATCCTGAGATGCACGTGTGTCCAAGAGAGGGCTGCTGAAGAACATCGCCACAACGGATGGGGGGGTCGAGCTGCCGAGATTAAAATGTCTCAGGAGGATCTGGACTGGCAACATAAAGGTGAATTATTGCTGCCTTGGTGGGCCCATGACACCTCTGGTCACCAGGGAAGAGATGTAGCACCCAGCTGGGCTCATGATTGAGGGATGGGCTTACCCATGGACTCCAAATCCCAGGTTATCCACAACTGTGAAACTTGTGCTGGGATCAAGCAGGCCAAGCAAAGCCTCTGTGGTGTGGTAGATGATGGTCAAAGTGTAAATAAGGGGAGGCCTGGCAGATGGGTTACACCCCACTCCTGCAGGCCTGCAGAGGCAAGTGCCTCATGCTCCTGTGAACAACCCCTGGGTGGCTGGAGCAGTGTCCTGTGCCTCACACCACTGCCTG
>VZRX01019484.1:39355-116714 GCA_013398075.1 Notiomystis cincta | reverse complement strand
GCGGCGGCGGCTCCGACACCCTGCACGGCTTCATGCAGAGCGTGGCCGCCCAGAACTACCGCAACCTGTGGGGCCGGGCTCACGGGCTCTACGCGCGGCCCTACCGGCGCCCCGACGCGCCGCCCACCGTGCCGGCGCTGGACGCGCTGCGGGCCGCCCTGCACAGAGCCTACGGCTGTCCCGTCCTCCAGCTGGGCAGGAACGTGCCCGGCACGTCCCCAGCCAAGGAGAGCGCGGCCAAAGGGGCGCCCTCGTGCCCCAACGTGCTGCAGGCTGAGGCGCTGCTGGAGTCGGCTGAGATGCTGTACGTCGTCTACCCCTACGTGCAGTACTGCTTGCACGACGTCGTGACCTTCAGCCCGGCCAAGCTCACCAACAGCCACGCCAAAATCCTCTTCCTCCTCTTCCACGTGCTGCAGGCCATGAGGGCTTGTCACCAGGCGGGCCTGGCTTGTGGAGATTTCTCCCTTCGGGACGTGGCTGTGGACGAGAAGCTGTGCAGCCGGCTGCGTGTGAACTTCAGAGGGTACGAGGCACCAGGGGAGGAGGAGGAGAATGTGGAGGGTGGTCTGGAACGAGTGAGCGAGCAAAGGTGCGTGCAGAGGCGGGAGGAGACGTGCAGTGCCCGCCAGAAGGACCTCCGAGACCTGGTGTTGCAGTGGGTGCACGGGCAGGTCAGCAACTTCGACTACCTTATGCGTCTGAACAGCCTGGCTGGGAGGAGGATGGGAGACCCCAACTACCACCCGGTTCTTCCGTGGGTGGTGGACTTCACCACCAAAAACGGCAAGTTCAGGGACCTGAGGAAATCCAAGTTCCGTCTCAACAAGGGGGACAAGCAGCTGGACTTCACCTACGAGATGACCAAGCAGGCGTTCGTTGCGGGGGGCTCGAGCGGGGAGCAGCTCCACGTGCCCCATCACATCTCGGACGTCCTCTCGGATATCACCTACTACGTGTACACGGCCCGCAGGACGCCCAAGGCCGTGCTGTGCTGCCACGTGAGGTCCCAGTGGGAGCCCAACGAGTATCCAGCCAGCATGGAGCGCATGCAGAGCTGGACGCCGGACGAGTGCATCCCGGAGTTTTACACGGACCCCTCCATCTTCCGGTCCATCCACCCGGACATGCCCGACCTGGATGTGCCGTCGTGGTGCAGCTCCTACGAGGAGTTCATCGAGGTTCACCGCACTCTGCTGGAGAGCCGGGAGGTCTCCCAGGACCTGCACCACTGGATTGACCTCACCTTTGGCTACAAGCTGCTGGGCAAGGATGCAGTCAAGGAGAAGAACGTCTGCCTGCACTTGGTGGACAACCACACGCACCTGACGACCTACGGTGTCGTGCAGCTCTTTGACCAGCCCCACCCCAGGCGCATGGTGGGACCTGCCTACACTCCTGCCGAAGCTCCAGCCATTGCCAGGCCTCTGCTCCAGAACATCCGGGAGGCCGTGATTGTGGAGGACATCCAAGGCCAGGTGACGGAGGCGGTCAACGGGCTGGTCCTGGAGGCTACTCCCAGTGAAACCACCTGGTCTGGGGAGAAACCCATGGCTGGTGAGGATGATTTGGAGCAAGGCACGGAAGCCCTGGATTCCCTTTCTGCTCCTGGCAGAGCCGCTGACCAGCCCTGTGCCGCTGTGCCTCCAGCACAGCCCTCCACCCTCCCCACTTACGCCAGTGACGGGAAATCCTCGGGGGTCCGGCCGCTCCGTCGGAGCAAGGCAGGCGCTGTGGATCAGCTTGACATGAAGATCACGCTTCCTGAAGGCTTCAACCCGCTCCAGGCCCTGGAGGAACTGGAGAAACTGGACAATTTCTTGGTCAAAGGTTTAAGCAGCGAGATGCAGCTGATGGAGCAGCCGTGGGAAGAGCCGCCTTTGGGTCTCTCAGACCTCTTCCAGAGGGACATGCAAGCTCTGGGCATTCTGGTAGCTGAGATTATATTTGCACCGAGGCTCCGTCCCTCGAAGGCCGACGCGTCCCTGTTGGAGCGGTTCCTGATGGTGCGGAGCCTCTGCCGTTACCATCCCAAGGAGATCCCGGCCCCGCTGCAGCACGTGCTGCACGTCCTGCTGCAGCTGAACGTGCCCGTGGAGAAGCTTCTGAAGAGCAGGCCGGGCAAGGGCGCGGTGCAGTTGTTTGAATACAAACCCATCTCCCAGGGCCTCCCCCCGCCCTGTCCCACGCAGCTGCTCAGCCCCTTCAGCTCCATCGTCCCCTTCCCCACGTACTTCCCAGCTCTGCACAAGTTCATTTTCACCTACCAAGCAAAGAAGATTGAGGATGAAGGGCAAGGCCGGGAGCTTGTTTTCCAGCTGTGGCAGCAGCTGGAGGGGATCCTTTCTGAAATCACTCCCGAGGGCTTGGAGATTCTTCTGCCTTTCATATTATCCCTGATGTCCGAGGAAAACACCGCTGTATACGCAGCGTGGTACCTCTTTGAACCCATAGCTAAATCCCTGGGGCCCAAGAATGCCAATAAATACCTGCTCAAGCCCCTGATCGGCGCCTACGAGATGCCCTGCTCCCGCCACGGCAGGTTCTACCTGTACACGGACTGCTTCGTGGCCCAGCTGATCGTGCGCCTGGGGCTGCAGTCCTTCCTCCTGAACCTGCTGCCCCACATCCTGCAGATCCTCGTGGGCATCGAGAGCTCGCGGGAGGAGAGCAAATCCTTCCTGGGCACCGCTGAGGACGACGAGAGCGGAGGGGAGAGCCCGGTGTCGTGTGTGTTTGGGGAGGAGATCAAGATGGACGTGGAGCACAGCTCTGCTGCGCTCGACCTCCTGGACTACACCTCTGGGGTCAGCTTCCACGACCAGGCCTACCTGCCCGAGGCTGAGGACTTCCAGAGTGGGCTCTACGTCGGGGAATCCCTGCAGCCCCAGGAGCAGGAGTCGCTCAGCCTCGGCCGGCTGAGCGACAAGAGCAGCGCCAGCGAGGTGTCCCTGGGCGAGGACAGACCTGCTGATGGGGACTCCCAGAAGGACAAGAGCAGCTTGAAGTCGATGGACAGCAGCCAGGACCTGAAGCAGAGCGAGGACTCGGAGGAGGAGGAAGAGGAGCACGATGAAGAGGAGCACGAGGACGGCGCGGTGGATGCGGAGCTGACGGTGGTCGTGGATGCCGCTGGGGCCTCCGTGGATGTCACCCTGGCTGATGAGAGCAGCGAGCCAGAGGACGGGGAGGGAGAGGAGCTGCCGGATCACTCTGATGACAAAGAGCAGACCATACTGCTGGGTAAGACCCTGCCAGTGCCCAGGCTGTTGGGCAGAGCCTGGGGAGGAGCAGGCCCAGATTTGGGGGTGTTTGTGGTGCCAGCTTGGGGACAGTGATGGAAGCAGGGTAGGAGGCCAGGTCTGCTCGTGGATCTGAGAGTCAGGGTCGGGGCAGCAGGGGCTGATAGCTAATCTGTGCCGTGCTGGGCGCTGTCCTTGTGACTGCTGTTGCTTTGCAGACACTGCCTGTAAGATGGTGAGGTGGCTCTCGGCCAAGCTGGGCCCGACCGTCACGTCCCGCTTCATCGCCAGGAACCTGCTCCGGCTCCTCACGTCCTGCTACGTCGGTAATGCCCCTTCCCTGGCTGCCAGGGTGGGCTGTGCCCCAGTCTGTCTGCTGGTGGCTTGGGTGTGGCTGGCTGCTGCAGCTGGTGGTGTGTTGTTCTCTGTGCAGGCCCGACGCGGCAGCAGTTTGTCCCGAGCAGCGACGAGAGCAGTCCCCTGAGCACAGGAAATATCTACCAGAAGCGGCCCGTGCTGGGAGATCAGGTGTCCAAGCCAGTGCTGGCCTGCCTTGTGCATGTGGCATATCTGTATGGAGAGCCTGTCCTCACCTACCAGTACCTGCCCTACATCAGCTACCTGGTCAGTACTGCCTTTTTCTCCTCTCTGTTGGGGCAAGAGCTGTGTCCAGGCGCAAAGGGAAGATGTAAAAACAACAGTCCAGCCTCACCAGGAGCCTCCTGCTTAAAAATGAGCTCGGCTGGGCTCTGTCTGGGCCAGTGTGGGCTGAGCAGCTCTGGCTGTGTTGGCTGAGAAGGGCAGCAGTGGCACCTTCACCCCCTGCCACACGCTCCAGACTGCTCCCAGCAAAGCACAGGACTGTGTTCACTCCCCTTTTTCCCTGTCAGACCTTGTGAAACCAGAGAAAAAGCTTTTCTTCTGCTTTTCTGGGTGAGTGTGCCCAAACAGAGCTGGCACAAGGGTGGGATTGTGATAACAGGCAGGAGGAGCAGCTTGGGCTGCTGTGGGATTGCTGGAGTGAGTGTTCAGAGGTCTGTGTGGGTAGATAGGGGGGAGACTAACGGGTTTTCAACTGTATAAAAAGCACTGGCAAGGCTCACCAACTTCTCAGCTTGAAATTCATAGCTGAACAGTAAGAAGGAAATGTATAATGCAGGTGGTTGAAAAACTTTAATTTTTCATTAAAAAGAAAAAGGTTTTGAATGTTTTAAACAGGCTTATTTTTCATATTGCTCCCTCTTTAGTGGTTGTAAACCCTTTGGTTATGGATTCTCGTTTAAATGGAAAACTTCAGTAGCTTTCTGATAATTTAAACATAGAGGAAAAGAGGCCACAGCTGTTCATTTAAGGAAAACAAAAAGGCATTGTCAGTTTTTCCAGTGTCGAAGGGGAGATTTTTCAGGGGAAAAAATCCCATTTTTCAGCAAAATCATTCTCCACCCAGTTGCAATCATAGCTCCAGCTGTTCTGCTTTGCTTTCCTAAGCTCATTGCTTGGGGGCACGGAGGGGATTAATACCCCTGTGAAACAGCATTTGGCAACCTGATATTGGAGTGATGGAACTTGCAGGTCACAAATAGGATAAAGTCAATCCTTCTTGCAGGATTTGGCAGGGTGGCTATTTTGTGAGAGGAAGAGCCTCTGTGATGAGCTGGAAGATGGCAGGTGTACAAGAAATATAGCAGGAACTGGGAATTGTCTGTGGGTTTTGTTACTGGCTCTCTTTTCTTGAGTGTTTGATTTGTCTAGGAGTTAGGAAATAGGACAGTCTAGAAAGAAATATTTTAGTGTTGCTGCTGATGTTATTAACTCTTTGGCACTGCCATAACAGCAGCAGTACATTGTCAGCAGAAAAAGGATGTGCAGTTCTGCCTCATGAAATTATTAACAGCTGGATTTCTAGAAATCAGCAGCGGGTTTGCCCATAATTTGTGCTTGGATATTTCATGCAAGGGCTATTCCCCTGCAGACTGTGGGATGAAGACACTGATTTTTGATTTTAAATTGTGTGTAAGTAAGAGTTTCCCCTCTTTCTGTTTCTGCTCTGGGGTGCCCAGGATGGTTTGGGCCAGCATGGGGTTGTTGGTCTTGCTGCTGAGCTTCCCACTTGTGGGGATGTTGTGCTCTGCAGAGGAATCCTGTGAGCTTAGAGGTGTCATTCCCAGTTTTCTCCAGGCTCATGCCTGGTGCTGGTAGGTGCCTGTCAGTTGTTGGGCTCATCCCTTGAGTGCCAGCCACCTTTTGCTGTTGAGATTCGGTGCTCAGGTTCCCCTTCCAGGAGCTGTGACCAGCAGTGCCGTGCTGGGTCTGAGGCTGAGCTCAGGTGACCCCAGGGTCACCTGTGCTGTGTCCTGCTGGGGAGGTGCTGGCCCTGGCACTGAAGGGGTCCCTTTCACAGGTGGCACCCGGCGGTGGCTCCGGCGGTGTGCGGCTGAACAGCCGGAAGGAGGCCGGGCTCCTGGCTGCCGTGACACTGACACAGAAGATCGTGGTGTGCCTCTCTGACACCACACTGATGGACATTCTCCCCAAGATCAGTCAGGAGGTGCTGCTCCCAGTGCTGGGCTTCCTCACTTCACCAGCTGTCGGGTAAGCGCCGCAGGATCGGCACAAAATCAGGGATTTGGGAATGGTTCTGTGGGAGCCTTAATGCTCCCGGGGCTGGGAGGATGTTTGTGCCCTGATGTGCATTTCCTTGCACTGATACACTGCTGAAAGCATTCTGATAGCACAGAGAAGGCAGGGAGCATGAGGCAGAGGATGGGAAAAAGGACACGTGGCGGGCAGGCTGGTAATGGATGTCCTGTTCAGTTTCCCCAGTGGAGCCCAGGCCCGTGTTGTCCTGTGTGTTAAGACAATCAGCCTCATTGCCTTGATCTGCCTGCGGATTGGGCAGGAGATGGTGCAGCAGCACTTGAGTGACACAGTGAGAAACTTCTTTGGGGCATTCTCGCTGCTGCAGGAGCTGCAGGACCAGGTCAGTGATGTGGGAGAGGCCCTCCTGCCCTCCCCCAGAAGTGGGAATGTGGTGGGCATACCTGGCTGTGTTTGTGTAATTGATTGTGTGGTAGGAGTGTCTGGTCTTGGGGTTTATCTTGGTTGTTCCTCTTGTCCAGGGGTTGACAGCAGAGTCACTGAGCAGCCATGAGGTGCCAGTGATGGAGGTGCCCCTTTCAGATGGGAAGGTGCTGGCCCTGGATCCATCTGTGCTGGTGGAGTTACAGAAGGTGTTCAACCCTGAGATGGCCTACATCACCTACATCCCCTTCTCCTGCTTGCTCGGTACGCCTTGGCCACCAGCTCCAGGGACCTGTGAGGGAGCTCCGTGCTCTGGGCATCTTTGCTGGGCCTGAACTCCAGAGAAATCACAGCTCACAGGGCTGCTGGGGGAACCCACAGCTTCTACAGCATGGCTTGGGCTGATTCGTGGATGGGGAGCCCACTGGGCTTCGGCTGGGAGCAGATGGGGCTGACCTGGGGGATCTGTGTTCACAGCCCTGTGCCAGCACTGTTCTGGGGCATAGGGAGGGGGATGCTGATGCTGATGCTGATGCTGGTGCTGATGATGGGGCCATTGCTCCCCTTGCAGCCAGTTGTCTCTGTCTCCTCAGGTGACGTTATCCGGATGGTTGTGCCCAACCACTCGCTGGTTGAGAAGCTGGCCAGCCTCCACCTGGAGAACGTGAACCCCCAGAACCTGCAGGTCGTCGGCCTGGAGCAAACACCGAGCGTGGCGGGCTCAGACCAAGACGCTCGAGGGGCTGAGCCCTTCTCCAGCCCCCAGGAGGACACTCACTCGGGCACCTTTGGGAGTGTGCTGGTGGGGAACCGCATCCAGGTCCCGGTGGACACGCAGCGGGAGGGGCTGGGCTTGCTCCGCCTCAGTGCTGGCACCGACGGATTCGTTCCCAGCGCGTCCAGCGAGGAGAACGCCCTGAAGCACGACCTGCCCCGCAGCACCCACATGCTCTGTGGGAACTGGCTGGCCTACTGGCAGTACGAGATCGGGGTGAGCCAGCACGACCCCCGCTTCCACTTCCACCAGATCAAGCTGCAGAGTTTCTCAGGGCATTCCGGGGCCATCAAGTGCGTGGCACCGCTGGGCAGCGAGGATTTCTTCCTGAGCGGCAGCAAGGACAAGACTGTGAGGCTCTGGCCCCTGTACAACTACGGGGATGGCACCAGCGAGGTGCCACCACGCTTCACCTACGCCGAGCACAAGAAGTCCGTGTTCTACGTGAGCCAGCTGGAGGCACCGCAGCACGTGGTGAGCTGTGATGGCACCGTGCACATCTGGGACCAGTTCACGGGTAAGAAGGGAAAGGGGGAGGAACTGGAGTGAGCTGGTCCAGCCCTTACAGGCAGGGGCTGTGCTGAGTTTGGGTGGCTCCTGTTAGAAACCAGGGCAGAACTGGAGATCTGCCATGTGCCTTCTCCACACATCTGCTGCCATAATATCTCTGCTGTCCTTTCACAGGCAAACTTCTGCGGACTTTTGATGAGTTAGACAGCAGAGTGCCCATCACAGCTGTGACCACCATGCCACCTCCCTATCACAGCATCTCTGTGGCCAGCGCAGACTCCGTGCTGAGGTTCATCGACCACAGGAAGCCAGGACTACAGGTAGGGATGTGGTGGCCTGGGAGTCACCTTCCTCCAGCCCTGTGCTTAATGATGGGCTCACAGCTGGCCCAAAGACCGAATCCCAGAGCAGCTGTGATGGACTCCAGCTTGGAAACCAGCTTGTCCCTTAAGTGCCAGGTCCCCTGCCGTCCGTCCCCAGCTGGCCTGTGTCTCTTGCAGCACGAGTTCCGCCTGGCCAGCGGCGTGAGCGCGGGGCTCATCCGCTGCCTGGCCGTGAGTCCGAGCGGCCGCAGCGTCATGGCCGGCTTCTCCTCCGGCTTCATCGTGCTGCTGGACACCAGGACGGGGCTCATCATGCGGGGCTGGCCTGCCCACGAGGGAGACATCCTGCAGATCAAGGTGAGAGGCCCAGCTGGCCTCAGGGTGGGGCTTCACCGATGCTCTGAGGCCACGTGGAGCATCCTTCCTTTGGGGTTGTGTGTGTTCCTCCATCCCTTGCTGTATCCCTTAGAGGCTGCCCAAGCTCTCCTGCCCCATGGTTAGTACTGCTGCCAGCTGTCCTTGGTCCAACTCGTGCTGCCACAGTCCAGCCCTCCTGGGTTTCAGTCCCTGCCAGGCAGGTCTGCAGCAGGGGCAGGGAGGAGCCATGGCTCCCGTGAAGGAGCAAATGTGTTGCTTTCTCCACGGGGCTCTCGGCTTCCCTGGGAGAGTGTTGCTCTAATGAGTAACTCTTGTCCATATTTACCCACCCCAGGGAGCAGTGCTGGGTCTCCAGTGTCCTCGACCCAAACATGGGTTAAACAAAGTTCAGCAGTGTGGGTTGTTTACACTCTCACTAGTGCTGCTAATAAGCAGCTCCAGGCTTCTTCTACCCTCAGCAATATTTTCAACTGTGAGAGAGCCTCTTAATTCCTCCTCAGGAGAAGGAAAATAGTTTGGCAGCTGATTTAGTGGAGAGAGAGACTGCATGGTAATCCCTTTACCCACTGCAGTAGTAACAGATGATGAATGAGTTGTGTTGGGTATCAGGGTATTGTTGAGAAGAGGCACAGCCCATCTCTTGGAGGAGATTGCCAGCTACCAGAGCATCCTTGCACAGCTTGCAGTGTCCACCCAAGGCCTTGCTAACATGCTCGGGACCATCAGCTGCTTGGAAATGGCTCGGACTGTCCTAAGGGATTGCAATGTGACCATTGGACCACTGGCAGCCACCTGCTGCTCTCACGTGCAGCGCCAGACTGGGAGTTTTTACAGGAATAGTTCACTGGCCTTTCCTCTCCTGCAGGCTGCAGAGGGCAACGTGCTGATCAGCTCCTCCTCAGATCATTCCCTGACTGTCTGGAAGGAGCTGGAGCAGAAACCTTTGCACCACTACAAATCCGCCTCCGAGCCCATCCACGCGTTCGACCTCTACGGTAACGAGGTGGTCACTGGCACTGTGGCCAACAAGATCGGGGTCTACTCCATGATGGAGTCCTCAGCCCTGCCCACCAGCACCACCAAACTGAGCTCAGAGAACTTTCGGGGTACGCTGACCAGCCTGGCAGTGCTGCCCACAAAGTGCCATCTCCTGCTGGGCTCGGATAACGGCATCATCCGGCTCCTGGCGTAGTGACCCCGGCCTGGCAGCCCGTGGCTGTCCCACAGTGCTGTGCTGGAGCTGGAAGCCAGCAGCGTGGCTTTTGGAGGAGGCAGTCAGATGTTTCTGAGCAGAGGAGGCAGGGGGAGATGTACTTGTTACGTCTCTAAGCTCTTTCTGTATCCCGAAAAAGAAAAAAAAGCCATAACTGAGAAACCTCCGCTGCTGCTGGGAGAGATATTGGGCGTTGTAGGTCACTGTCACCCCTGCAGAGAGGCCTGGAGCTTTCCTTACCGTGTGTGCCTGATCCCCAGGGGACTGTGAGCTGCCCTCCACAGGAATAGGGACCACAGGGACCCTCCCCCCTTCATTTGAGGGGTAGGAGGTGCCCCTTGACACAACACAACAGTTTAGCTACTGCCACCTGCACTTCCCCTTCCCTTCTCCTGAACCATGGTACAGCCTCACTGGGATGGCAGAAGCTGGGCCTGGGAACTGCTGCCTTTGGAGCTGCATATCCTCCTCTCGTGGCTGGTGCTCAAAGCCCAGAGGAGGTGCTCTGTGAACTTTAGGTTCTGCCAGCTGAGTTGGAGCCTGCATGGGAGGAGGAGAGGTTCACCAGAGCCCTTCTGCTGCCGTGCTGGCTCCAGGGCAAGGACTGGAATGGAAGCCAGCCAAGGCACAAACCCCATCTGCTCCGCCAGTTCCTGTAGGAGTGGGCTGCTGCAGAGGGGCAGATTGGGGTGGGAATGTGACTCTCTAGGGAGGCCAGAACTAGATGCTTCCATGAGGATTTTGGCTTCTGGAGCAGTGGGGTAGGGCTGTTGTTGGTTCCTGCCCCAGTATCCTGCAATGATGTAAGGGGTGAGGAATGCCATGAGTGCTATGCACTGGCAGTGATCCTCAATAAATCCTTCTAATCCTCTCCTTCGGGCTGGTCAGGCTCCTGGGGAAGACAGGACAGCAAAAAGGTGCTCAGTTTTGTCCCCTCCTGCCCTTGTAGGGTGAGAGGCAGGAGGCATGAATCAGCATGGTCTCTCCTTGGCCTTCCCTTTGGGACAGCACCGTGTGTTCCCAGCCCAGAGGCACAGAGGGTGCTCTTTGCCCCACCAGTAGGAGCACTTTCCTCACTTCTCTTGCAGCCCTTTCCCCACCCATCCTTCAGCCTAGCCAGAGCCAGGATCAGAGGAGTGGGGAGCTCTTACCTTGGGCAGAGGAGGAGCCTGCTGTGGGTCGTCCTGGGAGGGGAAAGGGCTTCCATCCAGCTGCCACCTGCAGCTGGGGAGGTGAGTGGTTGGCCAATGTGCTGTCCTTCCCTACGCAAGGGGAGCCTTCAGTCCCATGTTGCCTATTAACCATTTGCAATAGATGTAAATATTTACTTCTAAATAAACTCTTTGAAAGAGCTGCAGAGCTCTGTGTGTGTGTGTAAGCTCTGTGCTGGATGGGCTGGGTGTGCTGGCTGCAGCTCTCCTGCTCCTCAGCCAAAGTGACAGCTCCTCCTTCAGGCTCCTCTTGTGTTCTGGGGGAGCCCTGGGTGGAGGACAGGACTCTGCTGCACAGGATTTGCTTTCCAAGGGGAATTAGCTCCCTGTGTAGCAGCAGCATGGCCCAAATGTGGTTGCAGAGCTCAGACCTGTCACCCATTATCTGGGCTGAGTTTGGGAACCAAGAGTTCCTGCAAGGAATGGATGAGTGGAAGGCCCTGTTGGTGCTTCCTGCTGGTCCTCAGTGACTGCTCTCCCACTGAGGACGTGGCCAGAGGCAGGAAGGATCACCATCACTTCTGCTTGTGGCACAAATCCACACAGGGCAGGACTGCCTGTCCCCAGGATTTTCCCTCTGTGTCCTAGCAGTGTGTGCATGCCCTGCACCCTGGGGCCAGCTGCCCTGGGAGAGCTCTGGGGCGTGCTGTGCCCCAGGGAGGGACCAGCTGCTCTTGGCTCAGCCCAGCCTGGCCATCAGAGCCCTCTGTGTGCAGCCAGGGGGCCCTGGGCACCTGCCCTGTTAAACCAGTGCCTCGCACTGGCTGCAGCAGCAGCAGCTGGGACACAGGGAGGGAAGAGCTGGGGGGTTCAGCAAAGGAAATTCCCAAACCAAGGAGAGCCCTGTGGCAATAAACACCGAGCTCTGTGTTTCCACTGAAGGTTATGAATAAAAGAGAATATTCCCAGCACAGGGAGTGTGTGCGAAGTGGAGCCACTTGCAAATTACTTCTGCTGATGGGAGTTCTGGATCTGGTAAATTCAGTGGTAATGTTTGTCTTGGGGGTACAGCAGCCCAAAAGTGTGTCCCTGTCTCGGAATGCACCACAAATTCACTCTTCTCCCCCAAACAAATGTTTAACCGGATGCTGTAGGTCAATATTTGCCTGCCAAATTCTCAAACAGGGGGTGGTGCCGAAGGTCGCTGCTGGGAAGGGGGGCAGGACCAGAGCTCTGTGTGCCCCATGCAGAGCTACTGGACAGCCTAAAGCAGGTACCAGCTCCAACGTGGACATGAACAACCTCAGGTAAAGGGCAAATGAGAGGATTGGATAAAAATGAGGGCTCCTCCAATGCACCTCTGGGAGAGAGGGGTGAATTTGGCAGAGGGTTAAAGGGTGGGCACCACCAGGGAGGAAAGGGGTATTTAGGGTTGTATGTGGCTGCAGGATTTGGGGTGAGGGAAAGGGGGGGAATGAAATGGCCTCAAGTCATGCTTCTGCCATGGGATCTCAGCCCAGCAGCTGTGGGTGAAGTAAGGACTGCTTGGAGAGTGGAAATCAGCCCCAGGAATTAAACGTGGAAGCCATGCAGGGGGCTGGGCTTTGGCATAGAGGTTTTATGAGAAGGAGAAGGGATTTTATTTCTGTCTGAAAAGGGAAAAGTGGCTGGGTGAAGCGTTGGCCAGGGGGATGGGTGGGGTTTTGTCCGTGACCCTGGACGCCCTGCTCCCACTGTCCCACGCTGAAACTGGAGCACCGAGGTGGGAGAGGCGGGGTTTGCCAGCAAAGAGGGAAGATGAGTGCTGGGAAGGGGAGGACTCCCCTTTCCAGGGCATATTGCTGGGAAACTGCTCTGGTATTGCACTTTCTACCTGCAAATTCCCTCCTAGACAGCACTTGCTGAGCACCTGCAGGTCAGTAGCCCTTCTCCCTCACAGCCGAGGATGCTGTGCCTGTATCTCGGTGGTTTCCATGGGAAAGGAGCAGAAAGGCTCTTGTCTCCTTCCAGAGGCACCGTGTGTGCAGCACTGATTAGGGAAATACCATTTGCAATCCAGAGAAACCAGGGCAGTGGGGTCAGACAGGCAGGATCCGAGCTGTGCCTGTGGGCCCCTGCTCCTCTCTGATTTCCCTGCCTTGGCACCAGACCCAGGAGCCCTGTGTTGTTTCTTTGCAGCATTGTTCATCTCCCTATTGCTTTCCACGAGCTCCTGTGCCAACCTGTTTGGCCAGGTTGATAATTTTCTCCCTCTAGACCCTGAATGGGCTGAGTTTGCAGCTGGAAATAACTAACTCCTCTCTCTTCTGTTCCAGGAATATGGGGTTCCTCTGGGGGCTGCTCTGCCTGGCTGCTCTGCACAGCCTCCCAAGGGTAAGTTACTACTCCAGCAAAGAGCAAGGGAAGTGTGGTGGTTCCCTGAGCCTGAACATGGGGCAAATACCACCCACAGAAACCCTAGAAGGCAGATAGGTGGGAGGACACTTCTGAGGGCTTCACCAGTAAGGTTTTTAATCTTTTACCCAGCTAAAATGGTTGTGAATGTTCTTATTATTCATATTCCTGTATAAATTTTTCTTTTGGAACTTGACCTCAGCTGTATTTAGTGACTGTGGCCTTCAGGAGTTTTTGAAAAGCTGGTTTTTCCTTCCCCCCTCCCCAACTTTTGAATCTGGATCCCTGTCAGAACCGAGATTGCAAAACCCCCACTGCTCACTCTCATAAGGATCCATTATTTTGTGCCAGACTGGCCTGACTCCTCTCTAAACAAATCCAGTGTTTGCAATGTCTCCCAGCTCCTCCTCACCTCCACCTCCCCCTGTCAGACCCCACTGCATCCCTGCCTGGTGGGAACTGCTGCAGCCAGGATTGCAGTGGGAGCAGGGAAAACAAACTCTGGAGTTTCAGAGTGACCTGACTTTGTTTGCTTATTGGTTTTTTTCCCTACAGCTGGCACAAGCCATTGACCAGCAGCGTCTCTTCCTGGACAAGGATGGGAAGCTGAGGGTGAGCAGTGAGGGGTTCCACCCAAGGGGGCTGAGGTTATGCTGTGGGATTTGCAATTTTTCATGAGGAAGGGTGAGCCCAGTGCCATGAGAAAGTCCAACTTTCTGCAGGCTTCACTCCCAGCTGCTGCCAGTGCTGTGCTCCTTCAAGTTGGAAACTCCACCCTAAGTAACTGGGCAGAGTATGGAGTTAACATCAATACAGGGGCTGGCAGGTGGATGATTTAATTTCTGATTGATAAGAAAAGGTGAGGAAAACCACCAGCTGTGAGGATGACAGGGAGAAAGATCCCCCAGCTGATCCAACCCACTGAGCCTGGGATGTTTCAGACCAGGCAAATGTGAGGAGAGTAGTGGCAGTGCTGAAGGCTAAAGCTTAGAAAAGTGGGAAATGAGGAAATTTGATGAGAAGAAGGATGAAATAGAACAGACAGGTCAAGAAAACACAGATGCCTGGAGGAGGAATTGAGCCAAACTGGATGAGGGCTGTGACAGCAGCAGAAGGGGCTGACCAGTGTGAGGCAGGTGGGCACTGCCAAGATGTGTGAGGGGAGGAGGTGAAATCAAGGCTGAGGACGATGGATCTGTAAATGCTGAAGGCACAGGATGTGTGCTGAGCTGGTGGTGGGTCTTGCCCTCAAGCTTTCCTGAGAGCAAGTGGGTGAGGAAACAGTGCCAGACCCTCACTGGGTCCATTTCCACAGGACACAAAACCTTCTCTTTCCAAAGCCATTCCCTCAAGTCATTATCCTCAAGGTTAAAGGGAAACTGAAGCAAAGCCACTACCAGAGCAGAGGAGTCTGGCTCTCTCCACTTTTCTCAGCCCATTTAGATGTGCAGTAAAAGCCTGTGAGGGTGTCACTGTGCTCCTGCTTTCCCAGTGCTATCCTTGTTTCTCCCCAGGATGTGAAAAGTGCTGGAATTGTACAGTCAGATTTGCTGGGAGCCATCCCGACCCTGCCAAAGGGAAAGCTGGTAGAATTCACTTATGACAGCTTCCAGGAGAATGATGGAGCCATGTCACCATTCACCACCCTGCCAGACACGAGGGATGACTGGAACTCAGAAGATGAAGCTGTAGCTGGGGATGGGGGTTGTCATGGAAAAATATCACCTGGGGAAAATGCCGCTTCTGAAGAGAAGGGAGAGGCTGGAGATAAAAGCTGTGAGATGACATGGAAGAAGAGCCAGAGGCTGGCAGATGGCTTGATGAGATTCAGCATTAATCTCCTGAGAGAGGTGCAGCTGGAGTCCAACAGAACCAACGTGATCCTGTCCCCCCTCAGCATCGCCCTCGCCTTGTCTCACCTGGCTCTGGGTAATTCTTAGTGGCAAAACCACCATTCCCTGCCCTTCCCCTGTATCCTCTCCCAGAGGCATGAGCAACTGGTGTGTGAGATGCAAATGAAGTACAGTCCCTTCCACTTACCCTTGCTCCTGCAGCTTTAATTAGGCTTGATTACAATTGAAGCTGCCCTCCGAGGCTCCGTCTCTCAGATTTCTCCAGCCTCTTTTGTGAGCACAGCGTGTTTCTAACGAGAGGCAGCCAGAGTAACATCCCTGTTTTCCACTTCATGGGCACGAGACCTAACAGCAATTTGATTTTTAGGAGCAGCAAATCAGACAGAGAAGCATTTGCTGGAGGTGATGCACCTGGAGTCAGTGCCCTGCCTCCACCACATGCTGGGCACCCTTCGCAGGAGGCTCACAGAGTCCACCCTGAGCCTTGGGTCGCGTCTGTACCTGCAAAAAGGTGAGAGGGGGCACAGGGGAGGCTGCACTGCTGTAGGATAAACCTTCCAGTCACACAGAGTGATGGAAGCCCACTGGAGACATCCAGTCCCCCTGTTTCCTCCTCCTGGGGAGTGTCCTGCCATGCTGAGCAAAGTTTTCCCACCGTTCCTCCCCTTTGCCAGGGGTTGAGGTGAAAGAGCAGTTCCTGGGGGACTCGGAGAAGTTCTACGGAGCAAAGCCCGTGACCCTCTCTGGGATCAGTCAGGACGACCTCGTGGCCATAAACACCTGGGTCAAGGAAGCAACTCGTGGGCAGATCCCCTCCTTCCTCCAGCAGCTCCCTGAAAACACAGTGATGCTCCTGCTCAACGCCATCTATTTCCACGGTGAGCTCCACAGGCCTTTCCTGATTTTTTCCAAGAGGAAGGAGTTAGAACTCCAGTTTTCTGCAAGCCCTGGAGCTGAACAGCATCTCCTCTCCTCGCTTCCTGCTAGGCAATCTGCTTGTTCTTGTGCATCTGCTGTTCCTCTTGCTTAGATTTCTTTACAGTAACGATTCCCAACTGCTTCACATGTGCTAAAAATGTTACTTGACCGCACAGCCAGGATGCAGCAGGTGGGACCTGCAGTATCTTTGCCTCCTGGTTCAGGATCCCAGGCAGTGGCACCTCCCTGCTCATCTACTCAGTGATCTTGAAGGTCTTTTCTAACCTAAATGATGAACCAGGTCTCTTGCAGCTCACTGCACACCCACCACAGAGCTCAGAGGCAGCTTCTGTGGATTTCTCGCTGACTGCAGCACAGTGGTCAGCCACATCTTCCTTTTTTAGTTCCCTGAGGGCCGTGCACAGACCAAACACTTCCAGTGTAAATCTACAAACGTTTTACCTTGGTCTTGGAGCAGTGTTTCCCCCTCTGCAGTACAGAGGCAATACTCCCCATTTTTCAAAGCACAAACAGAGTTTCTTTTATCTCCATAGCCTTCAGTAGTCTCCCACGCTGAGACATGAGGATTAATCCGTGTTCTTTTTGTTATTCCATAGTTTCTCTCTGGATGATAAGAGTTTCCTGCTGTTAGGGCTCTTCCAGCCTTGGTACTAACTTCTCTTTGCTGTATTTTTACTTCCCTGCTCACTACTGACCTTGTTAAAGAACTCAAGATAGGAGGAGTGTCAGCTCAGCAGTTTCTGGGTTTCTACCCAAATTTAACTTTGTTGCTTTCAAAACTTTTATTTTCACAGGGTTTTGGAGGAATAAGTTTAATGCAAGCTTCACTGGGCCAGATGTGTTCCACCTTGACAATGGGTTCGTGGTCCCAGTTGAGATGATGAAAGCCCACCAGTACCCCCTGAGCTGGTTTACACTGGACTCCCAGGATATTCAGGTAGGGATCTCTCAGGAGCACTGTAAATTTTCACTGGAATTTCCTCTTGCTGTGGTATTTCACTAACTGCAAACATTCTCTCAAAAAAACCAAATGTTTTTTTAAGAGGCATAGCACACAAAAATTTAATAATCATTCTTTGTCCTTGCTTCCAGCAAGAATGTTGAATCTTCACTTTTAATCTCTAGGAAAAACCACAAAGAGATATTCCCATTATCTGGGAATTAATAGAGTTTTAAAGCCCTGAGTTAAAGATAAATGAGGAAATATGGAAAGGAATTCCCTTGGACAATGTGCTGTTGGAGTTCTTCAGAACCCAGGGCAAGCTTGTGCATGGGGCCTTTTACTCTGCCATGTGCTCAATCTTTACCAGCCAGTGGCTAATTCTAAAATCTAAAGCTGTTATTCCAACAAATTCTGTGGAGAAATCAGATCCCTCCTTCTCACCAGGCTGTTTTCATCCCAGAGCAAGACTGGCCCTGTAGACCAATTAGAAAAAGACTAAATTAAAAGTATCAATTTCTGGACTTCTTTCCCCTAAATTCTTCTCTGGTTGGTTTTATTTCCAGGTGGCCAAGTTTCCCTTTAAGAGTAACATGAGTTTTGTGGTCATCCTACCAAACCAGCACACCAGGAACACCTCTCACATGCTGGAGAGCTTCCCTTACAAACAACTGTGCAGGCTTTTCCCCAGAGAGGTGCCCACCACAGTGAAGATCCCCAAAATAAAGTTGGACTACCAGCTGGAACTCAACCAGGTTCTCAGCAGGATGGGTAAGGCCTCGAGCAGGGTTTGCAGGGAACGAGTGGAGCTGATCAATCTGTTCGCTGCCGCCCTTGTTGCTAAAGCTGTGCCTCACAGCTTCTCCAGAACTCCAAACTCTCCCATCTCTTCGTCCTCTCCTCCTCCTTACTCCTTGCTTGCCTGGCACCAAATGTTTTGCTCCAAGGAGATGATACTACAGAGAAGGCAGCGTTCACAGCTTCTCACAGTCTTTACGAGCTCTTCCTGTTGTAGCCAACTTCCCCAACTTCTTTACTTTGTCATTCAGTTCAGTGTCCAGGGCATGGAAATTGCCAACAGAGAAAATGCAGATCACAAAACCTGGGACTGAAATAAAACACCAGGCACTGCCTTTCCAGATGAGAATAATTTAAGAGTTCACTTTGTTCTTCAGAATTGCTTAAAAAAATAATCTCTGTAGAAGTGTTTCCAGCCTAGCTAGAAAGAGCCTTCAGACTTGCTTTTTAAGGAGGACTTCAAGTTCTTACACTGCTGTTCTAAAAGAGGTGGTCAAAGCTTGTGAAAACTGTTCTAGTTTTGGCATCCTCAGCTCTTCATATAGAGAGAGAATGGAGAACCTCGTTGGGCTGCAGGTTTTGTTTCTCTTGCCTGTCAGTCCTCCAGTCCTCCATGGTGGACAGCACATAAAGCAACAGATCAGGGAATTGCTTTCTTCAGACAGCTTTGAGAAAGCTCAGAGCTCGTGGCACCAACCTGTTCTCATTTCTCTGCAGGCCTCCAGGAGCTGTTCACAAGCCCAAATCTCCAGAAGATCACAGAGGAGCCTCTCTTTGTGTCCAGTGTACAGCACCAGGCCACCCTGGAGCTTAAAGAAGACGGGGTGGAAGCATCCGCTGCCACCAGTGTCATGTTGTCACGCTCAGTCTCTGCCTTCAGCCTCGACAGGCCCTTTGTCTTCATCATCTTTGAGGATGAAACAGGGATCCCACTTTTTATAGGCAGTGTCCAGAACCCCAGCCCTGATGCGGCTCCCCAGGTCCGAGAGCCACAGGACTCACGTGAAGCCACAGACGCCAACGAGCACCGCATGCCCAAGTGAGAGAGGGGCAGAGCCTGAGTGTTCTGGGACTCCTGCCTGACCCTCTGGACCAGCTGAGAGAGGCCTCCTGCCCCTCTGAGGCCACAGGAGGCAATTCCTTGCTGTTTTGCTTTACAGATCCCTAGAGACTAGTCCTGGGATAGCCCATTCCAGCCCTGATGAGCTTCTCCAGGCTGGGGCTCCCCTCTGTTGTACCTGAAAAGCTTGTTCTGCATGGATTTCCCTTCCAGGGCTCTCAGTCATGGAAGGGAGACTTTCTTGTCCCCAGACTGTTATTAGAGTCTTCATTAAGATCTTATTAGAGTCCCCTGTAGCCTGGAATCATCATTAGCATCTGGCAGCTTGGACAACAGCCAGGGATGTATTAATGTGGCTCTTCCTTTCGCAGTTCCTGGGAACATCTCCCTCAGTGTTCCTCTGAAAACCATCTGTGCCCACCTAGACAACGACCTCTAGAGCAACTGGACTAGAAACCAGTTGTCTTCTCTAAGATGAGTCACAGCCACTTCCATGGGCTCTCTTCAAAGATTCCCTTTTCCCACTCCTTGGCTATTTGGATCTGATGTAGGAGGCTCTGCAGTAGGAAACCCCTCCCTTTGGATCCTTCTCTCCACACCTTCCCCTAGAGGCTGGGTAATGCTAGATTTTTCAAGGCATATTTTATAGAGTGTTTTTTAGTGATTTTTATGTTGGCAGAATAATAAAGAATAAAGCAGAATATATTTGCTGGAGGTTTTGCATCGAAGGACCCAACAGAGAAAGGGAAAAGGCACAGAAATTTAGTAATAGCAAAGATTGGGAGGAAAAAAATCTGAGCATGATAGAAGGAAAGGGAGGAAGGGCTCTGGCAAAGGATCTGCTCTTTGCTACACCTTGTCACAGAGTACAACAGGGGCCGTGAGGTGAAATGGCAAATCTGTAAAGAATCTCCAAGGACTGAGTCCAACAAGTTTTGGGCATCTCTCCTGCCAAGTGTGCAGGGGATGGATGCTCTCCAGGTCAGAGCTGGCTTTGTGAGATGGCAGAATTCCCTGAATTAGGGCATGAGCTCAGTGGCACAGGGTCAGGAGGGTTTTTGGCCTGTGAGCAGTAATGCAGGGACAAGCAAGGATGTAATAGCTCTTAACCTTTCTCTTGGGTAAAACCTGACAACTGCTGGGATCTGCTCAGAGGGTCAAAGGTGCTGATCTGGCATCTGTTATCTGTGATTTGTTCTTCACTGGGATACTCCTGGCTCCACAGCATTCATGCTGTGGATGGCTGGGAAGCTTCCAGGGAAAGGAGGAGAGATTTTGACACCTGTGGCTGAATGTCACTGCTTTTGCCATTTTTAGCAAAGGACAATGTCCTGTTACAGCTTCCTGAGATGGGCAGACCCCATCACACCCCCTGAGATGGGTCCTTGTTCCAAGGCAGCAGTGCCCCAAAAGGCCACGAGGCCCTGGCACAGGTTGTCCAGATGTGGCTTCCATCCCTGGAAGTGTCCAAGGACAGCCTGGACAAGGCTTGGAGCAACCTGGGATAGTGCAAGGTGTCCCTGCCCATGCCTGAGGGATTGGAATAAGATGACCTTTAAGGTCCCTTCCAAACCAAACCATTTTATGATTCTATCAAAGAATCTTGGGGTCCCTCCACCCAACCAAGCCATTGTACCACTTAAAAACACAGGCCTAACTCATGAGTTCTGTACAAAACAACTCCTGCCCGTAGTAATTTCTGCCTCCAAACCCCCTCAGCTTCTGGGTTGAAAGGATGGTGCTCTGTTCTTGCAAATCAGCAGTTAGAGAGCCCAAGGGCCACCCTTCTGGCAGTGTTTTCCTCACTTGGGAAGGCTGCCTTCCCTCAAAGGAAGGAGCAGAATGCTTCTGGGAGCCTCCGTCCCTGAATAGTCTGCACCATCTGCTGGCATAAGAGAAGGACTGACTCACTAACCATGAATTTCGGGGATGCAGGCGACTTTGGGGAATAAAAAGTCCTGGCTCCAACCTCCAATTATGCATTTCTGCCAGTCTAAAAGGGGAAGAATGGCCAAAGATAATGCCTACCCCTCTAACCAATGTAATGACACAAACCCTTCAGAAAGAGGCTGTAATTACAGGGCTGTGCAATTTTAACAAGTAAACCCACAAGAATTCAGCCTTTCTTACTAGAGGGCACAGCTCTGGCCCACAGGGAACATTTTAGCTTATTTATTTATACAGATTCATTCCTAGCATTCAGAAATACCATTCTATGCCTTAGGTAAGTCTTCTTTGGCTACTGTAACCTCCCTGAGTGCCACCCTGTTGCACTGCAACCTCTGCAAAATTCGAAGCTCAAGCCTTCCTTTTCACGCCTCTGCCCTCCAGCTCCTGCTTTTATAAAGTTTTTTCCCTTGTTCTCAGTTTCCTGAACAGCTTGGTTCTTATTTCCTATTTTCTGTCTTGCTGCCATCACTCCTCCTCCAAGCTATTCTTGTCAAACTATTAATTTCATCTTATTTGACAGTACAGCAGCCCTCCATGACTGTGCTTCGCTCAACAAATTATCAGTTACACCAACCATAAGACTCTTTTTCACTCCACTGACTTTCCAGAAGAGGCAGTTTGTAAAATGCAAAGTAATATTAATGTTTCTGCTCAGGAATTTCCACTTTGCATTGCTAAAGCTTTCATTTTGACGGAGCTGTATTCTGAAAAGACATGACTAGCACAGGGTGTCTGCTCTATCCATCTGCACCACTGGCTCAGAATATCAAATAAGTCCCAGTATCTTTAATATTAGATGTATTTTTTTTCCTTACCTAGAGCAAATTCATATCACCACTATTTCCACAGCAGAGGTGAACCCTGTCAGAGAGCATATTGAAACCAAACCAGAACAACAGGAGAATGGTTGTATTGATTTAACAGAACTGATTTTGTTAGATGAGTTTAATGCACCATTTCAGGGATACCCTTCACCTACAGGAATAAAGCTGGGTTAGGCCTGTAATAACATTCTATAAAACTACCACTCTTGATTTAAATGGTTTAAAACCAAACCTGTATTTAAACAGATGGATTTTCATCTGAAGATAGAGACGAGACATAAAAACTTCTCTAGTGGTCCTTCCATAAAGGGCATTTTAACACCACAAACAAGGTATCAAAAAAGAGAGGAAAACCACCAGAAAACATCTCCACAGCCAACACCCCCATTCCTGGGCTAAGCATGGAAGAAAAACAAGTACAGTTTTTTCTCTGGATATGATTTTGCACAGAGCAAGCTGAGAAGCAGCTGAAAGCAGAGCTGCTACCCCTGTGGACAGGAGGGGTTGCCTTTGAAGCACTGACTAATCACAGGGCACACCTGATCTGCTCTCCTGGCTTGTAAAACCAGCAGTTAATGCATCTCCAAGCCCATCAGTTCCCCTTTGCTGAGGGACTGGAGCAGCTCAGTGCCCACACAGGAGGAGCTCCTTGTTACCTGCTGGCAGTGAGCCCAAGGAGATGGCCCAGACTGGGGGCCCAGACATCCCTGCCTTTCCAGCACTTCCAAGGAGACAAACAGCTGGATCAGCCACATGGCCAGTCAGCCCAGTATCCTGGCTCTTCCAGCAACCAGTAACAAGTGGCTGAGGAAAATAAAAAGAGAATGACAAGGGACAAGGAAAACCCACTGTTCTCTGGCTGTATTGCCCAGCTGACCATTGGTAACCTTCAGGAGACCTTTCTTCCACTAATTTAGTTTGGTTTGGGTTTTTCACCCTCAAATCTATTTCTCTTTCCTCTTCTGCAGTATCTAGTTATAATGAGTTTTACAATTTAATACTTGTTTAAAAATACACTCCCTTGATTTAAATGTGCACGGGTGGGTGCTCTCCTTGAGCCTTCTATGGAAAGTAATAATGGAACTCCTCTGTCCTTTTCCTTTCTCCATATCATTTATCATTCTCAAAGCTTCTACAAGATCCTCTCAATTAATCTTCTTTTTTAACAAGTCCTTAGCTTTTCAGCCTGTTTCTTTTCAGCCAAAAACTTTAAGCCAGTTAATGATTTCTTGTTAACTAGTACCTATCACTGGATACAAGCAGTTCCCAGCATCCTAACTGCCTCAAACAACAGAATCCTGTTCCCACTTTGTAAGTCTCTCCATTAAATCTTGGACATAAATCCATAAATCCATTAAACACTACTGCATTAACCATACCTCTGAGACAGAAGGAATTCCCTGACGTGACCTATGGCAGAACTGCTGGGATAAAAGACCTGCTCAAACAGGGCAGGGAATGTTTGCCTTTCCAACCTGTGCTTTACCCACCAGGCTGCCCTTAGCACGAGGGGTTGTTTAGGGGGAAGAAAAAGGGTTGAAAAATTAGTGTGATTCAGCGTGAGGGTGGCAGCAGCGGGAAATGGGAGCAGAGCACTTTAAGAGAGCCCTGGGAAGCTGTAACCTGAAGCCTGCCGAAGGCTGGGCTGGGGGAAGCAGCAAAAAGCAGATGTGGCTGTACCAAACCCGCACTGTCCTCGACTCGCACCCGCTGGGAGCCCCGACAGCAGCGGCCGAGAGGAGCCCCAGGTAAGGGATAGCTCAGGGACAGCTCACCTGTGCCACTGTCAGCGGCCAGGGGAGCACAGGGCACGGGCTGAGGCTGGGCAGCTCCCAGAGGACCTGGGAAATGGGAAGAATGGTTCTTCTGCAGGTGGGATTCCCACTAAGAGACCTCCCCAAGGATCGGGAGCCACCAGCATCAGCTTTGCCCCGGGGCTGAGCTGTGCTCGGGAACTGGGGTGGGTTTTCTGCCTTTCAAGCATCTGCCTTGCAACTGGGAACACGTTTTTTTTTGTCTGTGATGGTAAGGAGTTTGGTGACAGTCAAATCCTCTAGAGCTGGTGGTTGCAGGATGCTCCAGGAGCTGGTGCTGTGGAACAAGCAGAGTGAGCAGGCTGAACTCATGGGTTTTGTTTCACAGCACCTCTAAGGACAGAAGCATTTATAAATGATGTGAGAGCCTTGTATCTCTGTAGGTGGAAAGCAAAGTATTTCCTTTGCACCTGCAGGCCTTCACAAACTGACAACTCCCAGACACAAAGTTCCTTCTCAGCTCATTTCTCAAGGTTTTCTTCCTCTACCTTCTGACTGTAACATCACACACTGTTGCTCCTTCTCTTCTCCTTCAAGGCAGCCACAGATTTTAATATCATGCCTGAAACCATCCCACCTCCGATCCAACCAAATTCTTTTCTCTGCGTTTCTGGCTGTGTGCTAAGAGAAATACAAATAGAATCCAGATGTTCAGGCCAACTCAAACTCAAAAGGCTTTGTCTTTTTAAAATGGAAATTGCTTTTTGGCGAAGTCTGAGAAATATGAAGCTGGTGACAGTACTGGCAAAAACAATACAATCTGCAAAACCAATCTCCGCTCCCATGCTCCCAGGAGCTCAGTGTAGCTGGAAGCAGAGGTTGTGTTGAGATTATTTTCTTTTTCCTCAGAGGAAAGGTTATGCTCCGTGGAAAAGCTTCATCTCTAAGCTAGACTGGGCCAAACCTCTTCCTCTCAGCATGCAAGAGTGCAGCTTGGTACAGGCATCCTCACAGAGCCCTCGCTGAGGCCTGTTTAACTTCAACTCGTGCAGGGCTCCTGTCATCTCTCTTCCAGTGCGGTGCCTGTTCATTGTAAAACTCTGCAATGAGAGGAGCAATCCCAATATCATATCCACTATCATACCACCAGATAGTAAATCCTCCTGATCCACATCTTCTGCACCAGAAACCTCACCCACTCAGCAGCTGGGATGGCAGCAGGTTGCAGGATGCAAGTGCACAGGGGAAAGAGGGTTCCACTTCTGTGTTACACTGGCTGAACACAGCTGAAAGCTTAAAACCTCCCCTGTGATGCCTTTTTCTCCAAGGGAGAGCTGCCTCCAGAAGAAAAGGCAGGGAAGGGAAACAGCAAACTGCCTTTCACTCTGCCTGAACAGGGTCTTGAGCTGTTGTCGCCACATGTATTTCTAGCAGCAGGCGTTGTTTTCTTTGTAGCTGAAGTTAATCTGAACCACATGTTCTTCCTCTGATTTCTCTAGTTGTCTGGATGACAGGGGTTAGTTAAATACAACCCTCTTCCTTTAATTTCTGGGAATCTATCTAAACATTGCTTCAGACCAGCCTCGGTGGCGTCTGTTCTCGCGGGCAGGACACTTCAGCAGCTCTGGTTCACCCACAGCAAAGCCCTGGGTTACTCACTGCCCTCTGGACCAGACAGATCTGTCTGGAAGGGCCTCTCATCCCA
The DNA here is from genome assembly GCA_013398075.1 of Notiomystis cincta. Taxonomy (NCBI): domain Eukaryota; kingdom Metazoa; phylum Chordata; class Aves; order Passeriformes; family Notiomystidae; genus Notiomystis; species Notiomystis cincta. The sequence goes on along the minus strand of VZRX01019484.1, from coordinate 91,884 downwards.
GTACTGGAGTGATGAAAAGTGGATTCCACAGAAGGAACAGCTTTGGGGAGTTTGGTGCTTTTTTCCCACCTCCATTAAAAATGTTGAATAAGCCAAGCTCAGCCTTTCACTTCCCGAGGTCTGGCCCAGCATTAGGTATTTACTCCCAGCCCCTTTCCTTACTGTCTTTTAGGAAAGTTCTTCTATTTTACTTCATCAAATTGCAAATAAGCAGCAAAGGATGGACACAAGTACATGCAGACACAAGAAATAGCAAACTACTGCCTGAGGCAGGTAATTTGTATAACAAAGCAGTAACCAGCCAGTGTTGCTTCTGCCCCATTCAACAATAGGGATTTGGTACTTTTTATAAATGAAGTCCTAAACTTTTTGAAGCCTAAGACTCAGAAATAATGACTTGGTGTTCTTCTGGACCTTGGCACTCAGTAACTGCCAGCATCCAGTGTGGTTTGGGCCACACACATCTGCTTTTGTGCTCAAGCACACCCACACTGTGTGCTTGCCCAATTTTAAAGTCACTGGGGCCAGTCTGGCTGAATAATTCCAACTAGAGAAGGAAACCTGGCTCGGATCAGGTGTGTGTTTCACAACTGGAAGGACAAGCAGCAGCATCTGTCACTGCAGCTCCTGCCACAACCAGGTACAGTGAATAGTTGTGGTAGAGATGTATTTACCTGGTTGCTCAAACTCTCTGTGTCATTTCTTACTCTGTAGGTCCAGGCATGCAGATTTCAGTGGTTCTCCTTTTCCTGGGTCTCCTAGCTGTCCCAAGCAGAACCCAGAACTCAGCTAATGAGCAGGTGAGTAGGAGAGAATATGCAGAGAGCAAGGGGGAGAGGTGGGGAGCAGGTAATTTAATTTTAGAGACTCTTACCAAAGGATTAAGCGCTACCCTCCTAAATTACTAGGATTTTATTTAGCAACATAATGAGACTAACTCCTGCTTTACCTGGATAAAACCACAGTAGTTACATCAGGGGATGACCACGAGGCAGAATTTCAAACTCAGGGTTGCCTTTGGCCTTAAAAGTAACTGTTCCTACACTCTCTGTAAGATTAAGCCAATACTTCTGTAGGTCATAGAAGAGTATCTGTAGTTGTTTGCTTTTGAAGTGTTTACCACACCTGCAAGCCTAACCAAAGCACTCCCTGTACCTGCCAGAACTCTGCCACAGCTGATGGAGCCAATGCTGGCGAGGAAGAGGAAGATCCATTCTACAAGAGCCCTGTGAACAAGCTGGCAGCTGCAGTCTCCAACTTCGGCTACGACCTGTACCGCCAGCAGTCCAGCCGGACGGCCACTGCCAACGTGCTGCTGTCTCCCTTCAGCCTGGCTACTGCACTTTCTGGTCTCTCACTTGGTGAGTTCTTTGCCCCATTTTCACACTCACCCTCTGGCTTGGCAGCCTTTCCCTCATGTTTTCCTGGTCGTTGGCAGGGGCTGGAGAACGAACCGAAAATGTGATTTCTCGCGCCCTCTTCTACGATCTGCTCAACAAGGCTGAGGTCCACGACACCTACAAGGACCTCCTGAGCACTGTGACTGGGCCAGAGAAGAGCATGAAAAGTGCCTCTCGGATCATCTTGGAGAAAAGTAAAAGTCCTTCTTCCCCTCTATAAAATTTCACCTAAATAACTGTCAGCAGTAGTTATTTTGGTGTGTGTATATATATATATATAAAAACACAGAGTAACACAGCACTAGCAGCTCTGGCTCTGACATCCTGCTGAGCCAGGATGCAGACAGGGCACATGGAATGCTCTTGCTGCTCCAGAAAAAGCCTGGAAAGTTTGTGTGCACTTAAATAAAAGACCAGACATGCACACAAAGACATTGGTGACAGAACAGTTAACTCACAGAAGACCTAAAAGAAACTTGCTGAGAATTTTGCCTTCACTCCAGGCTGTCTGGCAGGTGTTGCTGGCTTCCAGGAACCACAGATCACATTTTCTATTTGTGATAACACTCAGCCATATTCCTTTGTTTAATTCCTTGCAGAGCTATTTGAAATGTCTGCTTCTGGCATGCAATAAACATCTGCTGAGAATGCTAAGAGCTATCTTTTGGAACCTGCTGGTTCCAAGAATCCAATAGGTTGAGTAAGCTGTACTCAAAAAGCAGGCTGGGGAAAGAAGAAAGGCTGATGTAGGAATGGCTGTGTCCAAGCCTTCAGTTCTTATCTCCTTTTTTCAGTTTTTAGAAGAGAGTTATCCCATGCTCCAGCATGGTTGGCTGTAGGATTTGGACCAGTTTCCTGAATGTGCCTTCAGATATTCTTCAAAGCAAGTTTCTGTAGACAAACAGCCACAGATATTTTATGAGAGACCTGCTGCTGGGCTTTGGATTGCCACCTGCTGCCTTGAGATTGTTTTGATAAGGGATCTAAAAGCTGCAGTATTCATGTTTTTATTCCCCAGGACTCAGGGCAAGGCCTGGATTTCACAGCCAGCTCGAGAAGTCCTACAAGATGCGACTGAGGGCACTGAGTGGCAACAGCCAGCTGGACCTCCAGGAAATCAACAACTGGGTCCGGCAGCAGACAAAGGGAAGGATCATGAGGTTCATGAAGGACGTGCCCACAGATGTCAGCATTCTCCTTGCTGGGGCTGCTTTCTTCAAGGGTAAGAATGTTGTGTGCTTGGACACACAAAAAAGTCCATTAAGCACGTGGTGGAGGAGATGTGAAGGAATGCTCTCACTTCCAGTGGAGCAAACACAGAGATACAGAGTGTGAGAAGAGGGTGTTTGAGAATGTTTACTAAAGAAGAAAGAAAAAGCACACACTACCTGAACAAGAATAGTCCTGAGGGAGGAATTATTCCTCTTGGGAAGCTGAATCTTGACCTGTTTGCAGTAAGAACCAGAGAAGAAAGTTTCAGCTCAGTAAACTCCATTCAGGGACAGGATGTTACCATTTAGGGAAGGAACAGCTTAGAGTGTTCTGAACCTTTTCACCACTGCAGAAGGAACAGTTTGATACTAGAGAGCTGTTCTTAAACATGCTCTAAGCCAGTGTGCTGGAGAATTATTACTTGGAGACAAGGAGCAAAATAAAGGGTGGGGAGAGAAGCACTTTATATGCATTGACACAACTTTAGAATAGTTTTGTAATTACATAAGTAGACATCAACTTCCCAGTGGCTACTCCACCCATACACTGGCTTGATTATTTATTTGCCATTTAGCAAATTCTCAGATGAAAAGGAGGGGCCAAGGATGGCAGTAAATCAGTAGCTCCAGTCAGTCTATTTCTATTCCTGTTATGCCTCAACTCTTAAAGCACAAATACTGTATATTAAAGCACAAGGTTGTTTAGCCACAGGCACAAACCTGGTTTCATATGCTATTATTCCAGAAAATCCTCCATTTTCTCTCTTTACAAAACAGGGACATGGAAAACCAAGTTTGACACTAAGAAGACTGCCCTGAAGGACTTCCACCTGGACGAGGACAGAACTGTGAAGGTGTCCATGATGTCAGACCCCAAAGCCATCCTGAGATATGGTTTTGACTCAGAACTCAACTGCAAGGTCAGACAGCAAATATTGCATAAGATCTCCTAAACCTACTGAGGAGCAGGCTCAGCTACACCTACCTGTTAACCCATTCCAGCCTTGCTCCTCCTATCAGCTACTTTTGCAACCCCTATTTTGAAAGGCAGTGTGTTGATTCTTAGGATAACCTGCTTCTACACTGGCTATGTCGCAAGCAATCCAAAATTAAAATTATGCCTAGGTCCTACCAGCCTGTATTGCTCGACTTAAAATTGGGCAAGAAGGGCAGGGCACATCTCTCAAAACTTTTCCATCTCTACCTCTTTTAACCAATCTTTCCCTGGAGCATGAGCTCAAAGGTGTTCCAGTGAGAATTCCCCAAAGCAGTGCTGCAGGATTCAGCAGGTGAGAGAGCACTTCCCACAGCAGGGAGAGTGCAGCAATGATGGATAAAAGGCTGGGGAAAAAGCCAGAAGTGTCAGGAAGCATAATGTCAGATAAAAGCAAACAGGGAAAAAGATCAAATGTTAACTGAAAAGGCTGAGATTCCAGCCTGAGAACCAGGCCTGCTACAGGATGGGCAAAACTTTTCATTATTTATGTGATCCTCTCTAATCACTCTTTTATTTCTGGCCTTGCAGATTGCCCAGCTGCCCCTGACAGAGGGAATCAGTGCCATGTTCTTCCTGCCCACAAAGGTGATCCAGAACATGACTCTGATTGAGGAAAGCCTCACTTCAGAGTTTGTCCACGATGTGGACAAGGAGCTGAAGACAGTCCATGCTGTGCTAAGCCTGCCCAAACTAAAGCTGAACTATGAAGAGGCACTTGGCAGCACACTAAAGGAGACAAGTACGTGCATCACCCCCCCCTTTGCAGGCTGCAGGGCTCAAAGCAGTGCTCCAGCTGCTTCCTGCTCTCAGAATATGAAGCTGGTGGGTTGTTAGTTATGGTTGTGGAGATTTTACCAGCAACCAAATCACCTTCATCCAGGGTTTCTCAGCTTTTCCCCCCATCCCTCCACCACGCTCATACAATGCTGCTGAGACTGAGGGTGAAGCTCAGTCCAAACAGATGGAAGCTGCTTCTCACTGTTCCCCCAGTAAACTCTGCCCAAGCAGCTCCCTGCTCTCCTGCATCACAGCATTAGAAGTCCTGCTCCCCCTTCTGCAATCCACACCTTCAGCTAATGGAACTTTCTCTCTTTCCTCAAGGGCTCCAATCACTTTTCACATCACCAGATTTCTCCAAGATTTCTGCCAAACCTCTGAGATTATCTCATGTGCAACACAAGGCAATGCTGGAGCTTAGTGAGGATGGGGAAAGGTCCACACCAAACCCTGGGGCCAATGCTGCTCGTCTGACCTTCCCCATAGAATATCACGTGGACAGACCTTTCCTTCTTGTACTGAGGGATGACACCACTGGAACCCTCCTCTTCATTGGCAAGATCCTGGATCCCAGGGGTGTTTAGATCCCTTCACAATCATCTGCAATGGTAGGGCCCAAATGGAAAGGGTGATACTGGGAGGGATACTGGCTCCCTGCTCTGCTGCATAAAGACATATCTTGCAAATCTTATGCCTTCATGCTGCAATAAAAGAGCTTTTGCTATTAATCTCAGCAAGCCCAAGTATTCTCCCTTGAGAGGTTGCCTGCCTACATCCTGTGCCTTCACTCCCAATTTCCCCAGATGAGGAATGCAGTTCTGTGTCCTGAAAGCAAGCATTATCTGGTTATGCTGCATTGGTCCCCATCCTGCTTTCCAACCTGACACCAGTTGTTGATTCTGAATCCCTCATCACTGACAGATGTGTGCTGGAGCCCTCCAAGTTGTGCAGTGCCCCCTTTTATTAATTGTAAGTTTGCACTTCCCAGGCTGTTGCCTCACCCCTTCCAACCATTTCCATTTGACACTGGCAAGAAGAAAGTGCCTCACAGCATTAAAAATAGAAGGCAGCATGCTCTGGATGACTGTATGTTCATAATGCTCAGGGCACCACACAGGGGAGAGTCACATTCACACAAAAGCAGCTCAAACATTTGCTTCCAACCCACACACACAACTTATACAACAGCCTCTGTTCCCACCATACCACACACACACACCTCTCACGTTAGAATTGGCCATTTTATTTACAACAGGCTCGCTAAAGAGCATTTCAAGACTTCATTCAAGTTGCTGTTACACATGATTTTCCAGCTTGTACTACATGACTACCTTACCACATGACACTCAGCTTTGATGAAAGATCACACTGCAGGTTCCTTTGACAGGGAAATTAAGTCCTCTGAAGGATGTTTCTGGGAAGCTCTGACAGACAGGCCTTCATCTCTTGTAGCTCCTGGATCTGAGCACTCTGAGGACCAAAGTGCACTGACAAAATCCCCTCTGCTCTTTGAATCGTGCTCAGAGCTTCAGAAATTGCAAATCTGAAATAGGAAGATAATAAGAACAGAGCATGCAAAATACTTAATTCAGCTTCTTGACTTACACAACCTTTAAGCTCTCCCTAACAAAAACCTAGACCTGTTCATGGGTGCTGATCCCACCCTCCCCTGCCTTCCAGCAGCAGGAAAATTGTGTCTGCTTCAGCTGCAAAGGGAGGATGAGGGGCAGGGAAAAGTAAGGAGATGGACAAAACATGAAAACCTTATCTTTGAGTACCTAGATACCCACTACTTCATCTGTGCAGCTCTGGCTAAAATTAATTTGGTTAAAGGGAGTTGTTGGGAGGAGATTTTCAGAAGCATTCAGGGGATTTCCTTGCCAATAAAGCAAGAGGATTTCATTCCCTCCTTTGAGAAAATGTCAGCAACTGAGGTATAAACACCAAGGGTGATGAGTTGACAGAATAAAACAATTGGACCAGAGAATGGAGCCAGGGAGAAGAAAAAAATAGACAGGCACAAAGCAGAGAAACAGATTCCTAAGAGGAATAACCTGTGCCAGACTGCCCTGTGTCCTATGAGACACCCTCAAGGTGCCAAGGGCCACCTGCCTTGATATTGTGTCAGACACACAGGAGTGGTGCAGGGCAGGGACAGAGGATGAAACCAAACTCACCCATTGAAGAAGATCTGTGCCAGCTTGAAAAGTTCATGGCCTGTTTCTACACTTGTTGGCCCATGGTGCATTTCCACAATCTCAATACTCTTCTTCAGGTGTCTGGCTGCTTCCTGCCACTTCCCTGATGGAAAAACAAAGCAAAACAAAACAATGAGAAATTAATAAATACTTCCTAGAGCTACTGTCACCCAAAGAACCTGACAGAATTAATCCAAATATGATGAACTCTGTCCACAGAACCAGGATAGGGAATCTAAAAGAACATGAGAGCACAGTATTGTTCACTGGCTGCTGGGAGCACAGGTTTGGTCTTTCTGAGAGCCCTGCTGACAAAACTAGGGACAAAAATGAGAAGGACAGTCCAAGAAAAAGCTCATCATGTTAAGCTCAAAGTTCAGGAAATGTGGGATAGTGAGAGGACAATGCCATACCAAGAGTAGCATAGACCTGTGCCAGACAATCCTCCATCTCTCCCATCAGCAAATGCTCTGGAGACAAGAATTTTCCAGCATCCCTCTGACACTTTTGGAGCATTTCGATAGCCTGATCTATAAAAAAAAAAGGTTATAAAATTCACCCTGTGGCCAGTGTCCAGTTTTCCATGATCCATGAAATAAAATCTATCCAATCTCATCTTTGCATGTTACACAGCTGATGGGGGTTTGGTTAGGATCCAACGCTGACTTCATCTGCACCTCTGCTTATTCTACCCCAACTCCCTCCACGAAAACAAGGCCTGGGAATGTCCAACTCCAACGTTATCCTGGTTTCTTTTTATTTAATTACTTTATTATGGAACAATAGGTGACTTAGATTAACACCTGGATCAGGGGGTATAAAAAATCTGAAGCTGAAGCCCCCAGGGACACCAGGCCACACGTCACAGGACTCCAATGGCATGAGCAACAGTGCCATCTCATGGTTCCTGTCCTGACCTGGGTTCCTCAGCTCCTGACCTCAGAGCACAAAGCTGAGCCTTACCAGCCTTCCCGACTCTCAGCAGGTCTAAAGCTTTCTTGATCTGCTGCTGAAGGTCCTGTAAACAGCCAGACAGGTGCTCTCTGCTGGCTGAGGTTGCACAAGCTTCATTGGAACAAAAAAGTGTCTCTTCTTCCCCCTGTGGAAATCACCTTTGTGATCATTCCTGCTCACATTCAGCTCAAAGCTTACTCTCCACCTGCTTTAGTTCTGTGTTATAGAGATGCTAAATTATTTTTCAGTTGTGTTCATTAAACAAAGTGTAAATTGTTATCAGCTTATTCGACTTTGTAAGAAACAGTGAAATACTGTCTTGACTCAACAGGGGCTTTTGGCTTCTGAGTAGGGATCAAAATGAGGTCTTCAGCTCTTGGCTTTCCCAGACCCAAGCCTTACACACCCCAGTAAGTTGCACAATCATAACTATGGAGAATTACCTGCATTTGAGCCTGGCATTTGGGACAGCAGAATGAATTTCTGATGGACACCACACTCTTGACACCAGACTCTAACTCCTTGAGGCATGCCTGGCAGCGACACTCAAAGAAATACTGACTGAGAAGCTGTTGTCTCTCAGCAACCCCCATCCTACACTGGTGAGGCCCTGCAAAGGACAGCAAGGGTAGAGATCTCTCAACAGCTACAGTTCTAAATATCAGAATAAATGGGGTTTTGTTATAATTGAGACTAGGTATGTTTTGGAGAGGACAAAACTGGAGGCTGAAAATCTACCAGTGGGCTCAAGAGATGAAATGCTGTGTCGATTGAGGTTGTTAAACAAAGACTTTGGTGACATTATATGAGAATTATGATATAAAAAACCATCAGCATGATGAGGAGAGATGAATGATGTCTGTGCCTTGAGACAAACACAGTTAATGCTTACCATAGCAGTGGAAAACCTCTTGGCCACTTGGGATTGGCTGTGATGCCCTGACAGTGGCAGCTGTCCCGCTGAATGACACGCTGGTATTGGGGCAGCACGAGTGGTTCAGGAGGCTGAGGACAGGGAAGAAGGCTGTTGCCAGCCTCACAGGCTTCTTATCTACAACAGCCCCATCTCCAGGCCCTGAAGACAGAAGAAAACCAAGCAGGTTGAGATTGAATGCTCACAAACTCACAGAGTTTCTGCAACGAGCACTGTGACCGATGGCAGGCAGCAGCAGAAAGGTTCCTGGTATATTGCTGCAATAAATAATAGCTAAACACACTCTGCATGTGCACCAAGGAACAGGCCAGCATGGGACAGGCCATTAAATTTTAAACAAGTCATTTCCATCTGCAGTGGGAGCTTTTTACAGCTGATGATTCAATCTCTTCACTTCATAGAAGGAAAATGAGCAAGGACAGGACAGTCCTGAGCTCCTCAGTACAAGAAAGGAGCTACTGGAGAGGGTCTTGTGGAGGCCACAGAGATGAGGGGTCTGGAGCATCTCTCTTGTGAGGAGAGACTGAGGGAGCTGGGCTTGGTTAGTCTGGAGAAGGCTGAGAAGGGATCTCATCAATACATACAAATATCTCAAAAACAGGTGTCAGGGGATGGTGCCAGACTCTTCTGTGGTGTCAGGATGAAGACTAATGGCCATAAATTAAACAACAAGAAGTTCAACCTCAACATGAGGAAGAACTTCTTTCCACTGAGGGTGGCAGAGCACTGAACAGGCTGCCCAGGAAGGTTTGGAGACATTCCAAACCCACCTGCTCCAGGTGACCCTGCAAAGGATTTGGGCTGAATGACCTCCAAGGTCCCTTCCAAACCCCAACCATTCTGTGACAGCACAGCAAGGCTTAACATTTTTTAGTCTTACCCATCTCCTGCATCACAGTGATTGCTTGTGCATTACACTGCAGCTGCAACACGTGCCTCAGCATTGCTTCTGCCACAGTCTTCAGCTCTGGGGACAATTCATCCGAGGTTTTTTCACATGTCTTTGGTTTGGACCACTGCTGAGGTGATTCCTGATTCAACACAGCAGCCTCCAGGCCAGCTGCTTGCAGCTGTTTGCATACAGCTACTACACTGAGTGTGCAGAGGAACTTGTGCTGAGGGCTGTGCTGCTCAGTGTGGGGCAAGAGGTGGAACAGAGCTTGGTAACAACTCTGGTACCGACCATTGCTGTCACAACCAGGGATGCCTCTGGTCCCAGCTCCTGCATCTGGCGCCTCACTGAGAGGTTTGCATCTTGCCTCAGGGTCATGAAAGTCCTTGTCCCCACTGTGGGACAACCCCACCAGCCTGCTAACCTCTGCAAATCCTGCCAGCAGGACAGTCCTCAAGGCCACGTGGCAGAAGACGCCCAGCGTGAGGAGCAGCGCTCCGAGGGCACACTCTGTCCTGTGGTACTGCTGCCACGCCACGTCTGCACAGTGCTGGCTGCAGTACTTGGCATAGCTGCAACCCTGACAAGGCACCCAGGCCAGGAGCTGCCTCAGACAGCGGTGGCAGTAAAGGTCTGCGTTGGTGGCTCGAGTGTCCCACGCTGTCTGACCCTCCTGCACAGGAAGGCTCTCCCCAGGGCAGAGCACACTCACAAAGGCCTCCTCCCTCAATAGGCTCTGTCCTGCCACGATGTCCTGGGAGGCCACCAAGTGACGTCCTCTCTCTGCATCAAAACTCAAGCTCAAAGATGAAGAAGCACCTGAAATACTGTTGTTCTCTTCCCAGACCTCTGAGTTCCCTTGGATGCCACCACGTGCTCCTTGTGCAGGCTCTGGACACCTCTCTTTCTCATGTAATTTAACCTTCAGCAGATGTAACTTTTTTAGCCGTGTCAGGTGTGTAGTCATGACCCTATCCAGAGCAATTTTACTCTCCAGCACTTTGAGGATATCCTGTGCATCCTGTAACCTCCCCAGGCACAGCAGACACTCAGCTTTCCGCAGCAGGACCTTGGGCAGCAGCCTGTCTGGATAGCCACGGCTTTCAGCCCTGGCAATATCCTCCAAACAGACCTAAGAACAAAGACAAGGCCTTTTAAGTGAGTTTGAAAACCAGCTTGTGCTCTTTCATTCCACCTAAGACAGTCTCATGGAAGCATTCTGTGTGTGAATCAGCAAATTCCATGTGCATAACCAACCTGCTGCCCACATAAAGCATCCTGACACAAAGCAAAGTAGAAAGATGAATTATGGATGCTTTAAGCACAGCTTGGGAAGCACATCTGATCTGCTGTCTCTTGTTCTAACAATCAAATACCTCAGGGGCACCCACGACCTTGTGGGGTGGGTGCTGCCCTGGCCTCACTCACCTCAAAGTGCCCCAGGTGGAGGAGGGCGGCAGAGCGGTTGGCAAAGCACACGGACACCTCGGGGCTGCCAGGGAGCTCATGGGATGCTGCCTGTAGAGACCAGAGAACTGCTGCTACCTCGGGGGATCCCTCATGGGACCCTCTCAGCAGGGGCTGCAGGATCCCCATTCTTGTGATTCCCTCACAGGAACTGCTCTGTGCCCTTCACAGGAGCCCTTCAGCCAAGGAGCTGCAGGATCCCCACTCTGGTGATCCCCTCATGGGAACAGCTCTGTGCCCCTCACAGGAGCCCTTCAACCACGAGGATCTGCAGGATCCCCTCTTGGGAATCCCCTCAGAGGAGCTGCTTTGTGCCCCTCACAGGAGCCCTCAGCCATGAGGGGCTGCCTCTCCGGGGATCCCCTCACAGGAGCTGCTCCGTGTCCCTCACAGACAGGAGCCCTTCAGCCATGAGGGGCTGCCTCTCTGGGGATCCCCTCACAGGAGCTGCTCCGTGCCCCTCACAGGAGCCCTCAGCCACGAGGAGCTGCAGGATCCCCTCTCAGGGATCCCATCACAGGCTGGGAGGTGTTGTGGGACCCTCTCCCTCCCATGTGGGATCCTCTCATGCCACCTCTACCTTGGAGTAGAGCCTCAGGGCAGCCTGGTACTGGCCCCGCCTGAATTCCCGGTTTCCCTCCTCCCGGTACCAGCTGGCGGCCTCCGGCTTCTTGTCCGTGGGTGTCCGGTGGCACAGCCGCACCAGGGCTCCCTCCTCCTCCTCCTCGGTCCTGTGGGATACAGGCCCGGCACCGAAGAATCAGTTTGGAATCGTCTGGCCCAGCCTCCCTGCTCAGGCAGGATGATCCCAGAGCGGGTGGCACAGGGCTGTGTCCAGAGGGCCCTGGAATTTCTCCACTGAGGGAGACTCCAGGCTCTCAACCCGTGTCAGCACGTGGTCACCGCACAGGGAAGAAGTTATTCCTCATATTCACAGAATCACAGGAAAAATTAGGTTGGAAAAGACCTCTGAGATCCAGAGTCCAGCCTGTGACAGATCCCAAATTTGTCAACCAGACCATGTCCAATCTTTCCTTAAGCACCTCCAGGGACAGTGGCTTCACCACCACCCTGGGCAGCCCATTCCAGCGTCTATTCACCCTTTCTGCAAAGAAATTCTTACTAATGTCCGACCTAAACCTTCCCAAAAGAAGTTTAAGCCTACGTCCTCTTGTCCGATCGTCAGCCTGGGAGAAGNCTAGGAGGAATACACCGATACTTCCGCCGTACAGCGCCGGACAGCCAATAGAAGCGCTGTGCTGGCGGGTGACGCGTGGCGTGACGCGCGNCCTGGGAGAAGAGGCCGACCTCCAACCTCCTCTCAGGTAGAAAGGTGGAATTTTATCCAGGTGGAATTTCCTCGTCATTAGTTTCTGACCGTTGTCTAGTGTCCNGGAGGGGAAGCACGGCCCGGACAGCACCGGCGCCGGCCCGGTCCCGAGGGGAGAGCAGGCCCGGAGCGGGGCCTGGTCCCGGGGGGGTCCTGGTCCAGCCGTGACGGCCACACCCGTGTCCCTGGCTCTCCCACGGCAGTTCCCCCTCAGCTCCTTGCGTGCAACTCTTCACAGGTTGGGCCCGACCGTCTCAGAGGTCCAAGCTGACCGACTCTGTGGTTCTGTCACTGCGGGTCGCCAGGCGCTCCCGGGCGAGGGGCTGGCACCTTTCTGAGCGTCTCTTTCCCTTCTCCAGGCCATAATGCAAGGGGAGGACGTCCGCAAACCCGTGCTGCAAGTCATCGTGAGTACTGTCCCTTCCCTCCTGTGCCTCTTGTGGGCTCCTGAGTGCAGCCAAGCTTCCTCTGCAGAGCAAGGCTGCTCTACTTTTAATTCTCTTAATTTTGTTTTACGTTACTTGGGCCGTGCCGTTGATATCAGCGTTCAGAAACGCCGAATATATGAGTCACTTGCTGCTGTTGGTATCACTTTCTCTTTCTGAACAAGTGTGAGCTGACAACCTGTTTTTTGGGGTTTTTTTCCTGCAGAATACACGGGCTATTGCTACAGGAACTGGGCCACCACGTTACAGAGTGCTGATGAGTGATGGGGTGAACACCCTCTCCTGTGAGTATGAGCTGCAGGGAGGTTTTTCTAAATGTGGAGATGCTTAGAATGATGAAGTTCCTGGTGTGGTGACTGGGTGCACAGTGGTGAAGTGAATATTGAAGGAGAACATGGTGTACACTGGGCCACAGACTCTGAAGTGTGCAGCTGCATTTTGTCATTTAGATGAAATCTTTGACTTTTGGAACTTTGTGAAACATAAGCAATTAACTTGCTGCAGGATGTAATGAAAATACAGAAACCTGTAAGTGTAACATTGATTTTAAAGTAATTTAGCTTAATCTTCCTCTCACTTCTTTGATATACAATCATTCTGGCTATCACTGCACTCTGAAGTGTGGGCAGTAAGTACAGCATAATTTATGGTCAGTTTTGGTGACTTCTCAGCAGTTGCTCTGTTTCCTTTGTCTCATACTGAGCAACTTGTAGATCCAGTGCAATACTGGACTGGCTGGAACAGTAGTGGCCAGCCATGGCAGCCCCTTGTAAAGCTGGCATTGTGAATTTTCTCAATGTTTTCCTTCTGCTCCTGCAGCTTTCATGTTGGCAACACAGCTGAACTCCCTGGTGGAAGAGGAGCGTTTGTCAGCCCGTTGTATTTGCCAGGTCAACAGGTTCATTGTCAACAGCCTGAAAGATGGAAGGTATTTGTGTTAATCTTTAGGTGCAGCCCTACAGAAAGGCAGCTGCACTGCTGTGGGCTCTGTCCTTTGTGACTAAGCACAGGCCAAGTGCTTTTGGTTGGGATTACCTGAAAATACTCAGGATTTAGGGTGCAAGAGGGAAAGTCCCCAGCACCACTGACAGAAGAAATAAATTGCAGAATGTGACTCTAGTGGAATCAGATGTGTCTGGTACAGTGATTTAGTAATATAAAGTTTCCAGTTGCAATGCTCCAACTCCAGCTGGAATACTCCAACCACTTGTACAAAGCTTCCTTAAAATTAATCTGCTGTTGAAAGGAAAAAGTGAAGGTATCTTGTTACTTAGGTGTGGTGGAATCTGGTCTTTTAGTAAAATATGAGGAAATAGGATAGGAGGAAAATTCGAGGGGCTGGGATATTGCAAAATGAGAAGGGATCCAGGTGAAACTATCACAGAGAAATTATGTATGTGTCTGGCAGGATATGAACTGAGGTTTGTATTCTTTTTATTCAGTGTTTTTTCCTGTGAGAAGACAACTTTTGAGGCAGGGAATCTATTTTTTCTTCCAAAATCTGGTGTGGTTTTGCTACTTTTAAAACACAGTGGTTTCCCAAGCTATTTTTGGTGCCTGTTCAGCCTGCCACCACCTGCCCTTGATGCAGTGTGATATTGTTTCAAGCTTAGCTGTCCCTCAAGAGAGGGCTTTAGTTGGCAGTGGAGAGCTTTTGTCTTCCAGATCCTTCATCCATAGAATCAGCCCTTAACTCTTGGTTCTCTCACCTGCTGCAAAGGATATTCAGAGCTGGACTTGAGGGAGTGCAAGTCTTCATTTGCTATCTGTTCTGTGTTGCAGGAGAGTGGTTATCCTGATGGATGTGAATGTCCTGCAAACTGCTGATCAGGTTGGTGGGACTATTGGCAATCCCCAGCCATACAATGAAGGTGAGTATCTGTAAGCAAATACTTTTCTGTCAGCTCTGAGAGCCTTTCAGCTTCTCTCTCTCACTTAAAGCACTCAGACACATTCAGTTTTTTCACTGGAATAGTGGTGTCCAGATCTTGAAAATCCTTTTTGTTTTTTTAACACAAACTGGGGTTTGTTCCTATTTTAATTTACTCTGCACCGTGGCTGAAGCTTGAGTCTCTCCATGGTATTTGGAGCATCCATACCTTATAACCTTGACAGGTTTTTATTGTAGTGAACTCTACCTCGAGTTCCAGTAAGTGGAAGCTATTTTATGTCTCCTTATAATGAGTAATCAAATAGGTTATAATTTTTCCTGTCTGGAAAGAAAACAGGAGGGGGAAGATGGAATAATGATCTGTAAAAGTCTAAGATGGCGTGGAGGGGATGAATAAAGAATGATGAATCTCTCTCTCTCTTTTCTATGTTCATTTGATGCTCTTTAGCTCTCATGTTGTCAGGCAGTGGTTGTAAAACAAAGGCTGCACCACACCCCTAAACTGCATAGTTAAATTATGGAATTTGTGGAGGTAGGTGCCAAAAATTGGCACAGGTTCAAAAAGCAATTAGATGTGAAAGAGAAATCCATTAAAGGCTGTTAAACATAACAATACATCCTCTGCATGAATGTTAGGTGCAGGAAGCACTAAAACTTAGATTGTTCCAAGTACATAGATGAGAGACTGGTATGAAAACAAGGAGAGCACAGAATTCCCTAAGCACCCATTCCTGCCATGCCCAGCTGAAAAAGGATTGAGGCACTGGGTGGACCTTGATTTGACCTGCCATGAATCTGTTTGGGTTTGTTATGTTGCACAAATAACTCTGTTCTTCACCTTTGTGTGCTGAGCTTGCAGTTCTCATGCAAATGTGGTTTTTTTTAAATTAAAGCATATTTCCCTCCGAGAATGTTCAAAACTGTTCTGCTCTTCCAATTCTGATCTTTTAAAAAGGGAGGGAGAATAATAAGCACTTAGAGAAAATATTTGAACAGCTCTGTCAGTGATGTATACACAGATAATGGCTGGAATTTAATAGCAAACAGCTCTTCCTGAAGATTTTTTTTCTTATCCTGAGAGAAGAGAACTAATATATTTTTATTACTAAGGGACCAGGCATTAGTGGCAAGAGTTTTCTGTAGAATATTTGGACAAACAGTGGTGGTAGGTACATTGCTCTTCTGGTTAAAAACCTACTCTGTTGCAAAGGCAAAGACATCTTTCTTCATTAACTTTTTCCAAGGGAATTAAGAGGGGCGTTTGCTAAATGAGCCTAAAGAATCCTTTGTTCCTTTGATAGTTACTTAGCTAATTGCTGTTTAAAAAATGTGTTGACATCTCAGATTTTATGGTTTAATCCCACAGTTGCTGTAGAGACCAAGACTTTCAGAATAGCTACTGAGCAGACTGTTTTGTGCCTTTCTCCCATTTCCCTGCTTATGTGATACAAGAGCTTGTGAACTATAGTGTTTTTCAGTTATATTGTTGCTTAGAAACCACAGAGAACGTGGTGTGTGACAGAACTGAGCTGAAAATATACCTTTAACTATAAATTCTGGTAAAATTACCATTACTTTGATCAAAGTTGTGTTCTTCATTTGGACTTACAAAAATACCCTGCGATGAAGGTTTCAAACCAAAACTCTTGGAGATGTTACAGGTCTGTGGTCATAATATGTGTGGGCTTGCACTAGATAAAAGATGCCAAATAGGATGTGATGGGTATTTCATTTTAAGACTGATCTTCTTCTGACAACTTCATACCCTTTTATTTGCTGCTAAATAAGGTTTTTGATATAGAAGGTGGTAATAGTTTAGATTAAGTAAACTTAAACCAGCCTTGCTGCTCTGCAGGCTGCAAGGTTTGTCATGATGGCCTTGATAAAATGGCAGAAGTGTGTATTTCAAGTTGCACATTCTCTAGGTTCCTGTATATATTTAGAAATGGTATTTTTGAGGGACACTCAGCTAATGCAAAATGAGCATCTTAAATTTACTTTGTGGTTTCCATTAAAAAAAAAAAAAAAAGTTCTGGTATTTTAAAAATGTGTCTTTTAGCCCTACTTTTGGTTTTCCTTGAAATACAGATCTCAGACTGCCAGACCTAGGATTAAGGAATATTCTTTCTCAGCACAGTGGGACCCAGGGGGGTGAGAAGCTGGCTTTTGGCCACTTTGCTTGGGAGCAGTAGGTGGTTAATCTGCCTAACAAGGAAGCTGGAGACACAATCTTCTTATTACAAATCATAAAAACTTTTCAGGCAGCCTCTTATAATAGTATTGAAAATTAAGACTGAGCAGTTTAGTTCTTGTTGAAGACTGGATGGTTGTGTTATTACTGTCGTTAATCTCATTCAAATTACTCTGATGCTGGACTTTCTTTTCACTATGACAATGACTTGCTACTTATGTTTAACTTCTGTCATTAATCTTTCCATGTTGAAATGTTTATGTACTCTCACATTTCACTTGAACTCCTTGTTCTTGCCCTTCCCACTGCTGTGATTTAGGCGTGTATTGTTCTAAAGTGCATTTTTTTTCCCCCTCTCCTCTCCTTTCTCTGCTGCTCAGTTCTGGGGCTGGTCTTGTGTCATGGCCCTGTGGCAAAACCTCTTGGTGACAAATTAGTGCAAGCTGAGGGCTCCTCTGTTACAGTTACTGCCTTTGAGTGGGCTGTGGGGCAGCTGCAGGCAAAGGTCTTGGGTTTGCCTAACCCAGGACACAGAGCAGAAATGTAAGCAGGTATTTCAGCTGGTTTTTTCACCTCCTGCTAATAAAAACTAACAGCAAAAACCAGGCAGCCTCCTCGGTTTTCTGAGCACTTTAAGTGATCTGTAGGCCACCAGCCACCAAAAATCACAGTTTAGGAGTCCCTAGGCTCTCCAAGCGAGAAAATTGGAGAGATATTTCTGCTACTTCTGTATTTGAACACATGCACAGATGTGTGAATTTATTCTTACTCTGTTGAGAAACACTCGGCTGTGGGTAGGCAGCCATTAAAATGTGAATTTGTGTTTCATAACGCACACGTGTTCCAGTGTATGTGGTGGTCTTTGGTTTGGTTTTCATTGGTTTTTTGGTTTTTTTTAATCACAAATTCCTACAGAAAAAAATATATTTGGAACAAAAGTAGCAAGGAAACCTCTTGCTGCTTCATACCCACATTCTGTTCTTCCTGAATATTCCTCCCCTGACCAGACATATTTTTCTCTTAATGCGTTTCATTGGATTTTTTCCCCACCTTCCCTTGCACAAAATGAATTTGGGTGTGGAGTGCTGACCCTCTGAGCACCTGAGGCCACTGAGCAAGGGGGAGACCTGGCTCCTCCATCTAGTGGAACCTGCAGTAAATACACATTTTGCTGTTTGACGTCAGGCTGTTGCCAGGGAGACTGTCACCAGTTCACCGATGTGACTCTACTGCGGCAACTTGGAGGAGCACACTGGGGCTTGTGCAAGGACCTGGCTTTTGGGTTAAAAATAACCACAGGTTACCTCTGTAGGTTGTATCACATCAGGCAACACCACATTTGGGGCTCTTGTTGTTGTTTCTGCTCCTTTTCTGTGGTTTGGTGCCATCCCCCTGTCCTGGGATTCTCTGCTTTTGTTCCTTGTGGTGCTCTTCAGGCTTGGTCTGGTCTTCTTTCCCACTTCCTCTGATCATCTTCCTCCTCACATCCCAAATCAGGAGGGCTTTCCCTGCTCAGGCCTAGGTCTCCCTGCAAACCAAGACCTTAGAGATTAGTTGTGTCCAAAAGGACAAAAAATGTTGGATATTTTCTCATCCAGAGGCAAACTATATTGTAAAGGAATTCAAAATTTTGAATGGTAAATTAGTCTTTTAATGGACTTTTACTTTAGATATGCCTGTCTGCTCTTTCCCTTGTAATTTATCATTAATTTAAGGCAAGTCAAAGTCCTGGAATTTAAAAAAATGGACAGTCTGTACTTACTATGGCATCACTTTGCTCCCTAAGCAATTTACTGCTGAGTGCCAAGAGGGGCCCTGGTGGATTCTGGAGTGATGACTCCATCACCCCCACATTAAACATCTTCATATTTTGGGGATAAAATGCAGTGTGTGTTTTCTTTGTCTTGGGTTAACTTCAGATTTGACTTCACCCAGTGGATTTTTGGCTCTTTCTGAATTATGAGGCAGAATCCTCTACAGTTTTTTTATCTTAGCTCTTAGATAGGAGCAGAAACTACCTGTCAGAGCAATAGCAGCTGATAAACACTGAAAAGTTGTCAAGATTACTTCAGGGCTGTCCTTTTAAATCACTGTCAGCCCTGAGTTCTTTCCAAGTAGAAAGCAGTTGCTTGAGGAGAGAGATCTGACTGGAATTCCTCCATGGTAATGTTGTTCAAGAGTTAGCTTGCTACACTTGTGCCTTAAAACACCTGGATTTTAGCATGTTCTCTGTGGTTTTAATTAATTTTTTTTTAATGCAGGTCTTGTTTCCTAAAAGGGTAGTTTTAATTACTGTGCTCCCTACTCTATGATCTCTTTCCATTTAATTATCAGGGCAAGGGCAGCAACGTTCTGCAGCTCCAGCAGGAAACCCAGCACCCAGCAAACCACAGCAACAAAATGGCAGTTTGTCTGGAGCAGGTAAGAGTCATCCTGGGCAGGAATTCTGATTTGTGATCAGTGAGAAACTACAGCTTCAATTTAAATAAATGCTTTCTCTAATGGTGTTGCAGAAGAAACTCTCCATTGAGGAATAACCCAGAGCCTGACAAGGTGAATTCTCTCAAAAGAACTCTATACTTGGTTATAAAAGGGGGAAAAATTGTCCCTCTTCTTCCCCAAGGGGAAAAAACCCCAGCTTTATTCAGTTTACACTGCATTCTTGAAACAGTGCTCTGTGGACACCCAAATTAGGCTACACTTTGGAGCTGGCCAACAAGTGTGTGTGTGTTATCAGTGCTGAGATAGAGGCCAAGCATTTTAGGCAGTACACTGAAATTATTTGATAGTACATCCAGAAATGTGTTTTTTTGATCAAGATTTCAGTGAGATACTGAAAGATGCAGTCAATTTAAATGTCAGCCTGTAGACTTTTTTTTTTTTTTGATGCTAAAAAGTTGTCAATCCTAATTCTTGGTGCCGCTTTAACTTGTCTGTATTCTTTAGCCTTGTGTTTAGGAAGGATTTTTAAATAGTAAAATTTTGACATTTGCTTAGAAACTTGCAGCAGAAAACAAGCTTCCCCTTCTTCTCTTTTTCACAAGAGTTTTGTGCATATTGACAAGATTGAGTTTAGAATCAGCAGTATCACTTTATTTCAAAAAAACTCTTAGTGGGGTATTTTGCCTTAGTTGTTCCCCCAAGTGGTGTCTTGATCCAACACTTCCCATTCCTAGAAGTGTTGAAGGCCAGGCTGGATGGGGTTCTGGGTAACACTGTGGGAGGTGTCCCTGTCCTTGGCAGGGGGTTGGAATGAGTGATCTTTAAGGTCCCTCCCAACCCAGACCATCCTGTGATTCTGTTATTTTAGAGGATTCACTGCTAAACAGTTGTTTGCCACTTAAACTGTGTTTGAGTGGTTGACTCTGGACACATCTCCACTGCTGTGCAAGCACTCTAAAGGTCTGAGAGTGTCTCTTCTGCAGCATTTTGCAGCCTGGAGAACACTTGTGACCAAGAGCAGAAATGATGCAATGAACTTTAAGCCCCTCTGTGGTGCCCACGTGGCACAGGGAGCTCCAGTGTTCCCTGGAACTTTGCCTGTGTGGTTCCCCATGACATGGTGGGAAAGTTCTGTACCCTGAGTTGGTTTTAACCTGATTTCTGTGTGCAAGGCTGAAATGTTCTCTGCTCTGTTGTTGTTTTTGGAAGGTCCTGCTGCTCCCAAGTACCACGCTCCCTCCAACCAGTTTGGCAAAGCGAGTGCTCCCAGCACCCTGAAGACACCTGGAGGGTCTCAGGCCAAAGTGGTGCCAATTGCCAGCCTGAATCCATACCAGTCCAAGTGAGTTCTTGTGGTTTGCCAGGCCTTATTCATGTCACAGGCATGAAAGAACAAGGGCTTTGTTTTGCTTCTTTGTGTGTGAGTCTCTGTCAAATCATTCACTGAGTTCTTTGGACTTTATTGCTAAGTTCAAACAAACCAACCCAGCAGCAACTCCAAAACCACCCAGAGAAGCAGGCAAAAAAACTTCCATAGAAACTCTGGTGGGCTTTGTTTTAGTTTTTGGAGGTTTTATTTTATTGTTGTTTTTGTTTGGTTTTTTTTTTTCTTCTATTTTCTTTCTGTGAGGAAGGGGGTTCTCTTCTTTCTTTTTTCTTTTTGTCTTTCTAAATTGCATCAACACTCTTAACAATCTGAGGTTTGCCTTGCCATTGTCTTGGTGCAGCTGCCCTGCTGAGCTTGATAGGTTTTTAATATTTTAGTTGAAAATCGATTGACTTGTCTGGGTTCTTTTTCCTAAAGCAACCTTCTTTTTGGTAACTTAATGACAAAACAGCTCAGTAAGCTATTCACTTTGGCTACTGAGCTGTTGAAAAGCATGAGGATGTAATTATTTAGTGAATGACATTTTTAAGTTATGCAAACTGATTTGATTACCCAAGTTAAATGCGAATCCTATAATTGAGCTCTTGAGTTCTGGCGTGGCTTTTCAGAGCAGGCAAACTGCTGTGTGAGAAATGTACCCTAGAAGAGTAAAAGATTTGAGGCCTGCTTCTGTGCAGAAGGATTGTTCACTGTTATTATCATACTGGATGCTTTATGGCTGCTTTGTTGCCTTCTCTACAACTTTCTGCCTTTAATGGTCTAGGCCATTAAAACAGAAAACAGTGGAGAGAGTTGCCGAGGTGCAGTGGGAAGATTCTTGCTTTTAAATAGTCACATTCCAGTTCCAATGGTTTTGTCAAGTCAATCTCTTCTTTAAAAAGATGCAGAGAAAAGCAGAACAGTGATTTCTTGCACCATTTCAGGTGGACCATTTGTGCTCGTGTTACCCAGAAAGGTCAGATCCGCACGTGGAGCAACTCCCGTGGTGAAGGAAAGCTCTTTTCCATAGAGCTGGTTGATGAAAGTGTAAGTGTCATATGTTGAGACAAAGATAATGTATGCCAGATGCTGATGAACCCTTCATAAAGACAGAATAGAGGAAATAAAGTGCATTTTTCGGAAATGATTTTTTTTATTACAACTGAAACTTGTATCCCTGCATTCATTAAATTGCACATCAACGTGCCAGTTTTTATCCAGAGTGAAGTCTTAAATGTGCAGCATTGCTGATTATTTTTCATCAAAGTCTATAGTGTGTGACTGGATTTTTGCAGCTTCAAAATAGAGTTGTTTATGCAAACTGACAACCTAATACTGAGGGTTGTGGTGGTTTCCTGTAGATTGAGAGTGACGTCTCCTCCTGGCTGAGCTACACCTTAGAAAACAGGGAGTGAGAGGAGCATTACCTCCAAGTTACAAGCTTTCAATTTTCATGAGGAAATTG
Organism: Notiomystis cincta; assembly: GCA_013398075.1. Classification (NCBI taxonomy): domain Eukaryota; kingdom Metazoa; phylum Chordata; class Aves; order Passeriformes; family Notiomystidae; genus Notiomystis; species Notiomystis cincta. Next base: position 69,923 of record VZRX01019484.1, on the reverse strand, counting down.
GAGTACAAATTATTGTAACACTGAGAAATTTCCTCTGTGGTTTGTTTGGGGAATGGTATCTGGTTAATCTAACTAAACTTGCAGTTTGTCAAACCTCTTATCAAATTACAGCTTTCTGTCATGAAAACAAACAAGATTCTGCTAGATTATATTGAGTGTAAAATTCGAGGTTAATAATGTAACATGTTGTCACCAGGCATTTGTTTTCTTTGCATAGTGTCTATATTCCTTTTTTTTTTTGGTTGTTTTTAAACAGTGTTTATATCTAGTGAGGGTATAATTGTTATTAATTCTTACTTATAGACATATCTGAGTGGGAGCCATCACAATATACTGTGTGCTAACTTGTGGAGGTGCGGGGTCTATTTGAATTTTATTTCATCACTGCCAGTTTTACTGGCATTTTCAGAGGTGTCTCTATGATGGATGGAGTTCTTATGCCTTTTATTCTGGAGCTGTAGATGTACTAATGAGACTTGAATATGAGGTTTGATTGTCAGGTGTAGAATATGTCATTTTAGCTCTAACTACAGATGTGAAGGGAACGTTGTTTGTTTCTCACATGCCTGGAGCTACCCTGGCAGACCCCACTGTCTCTGCAGGACTGCTGCCACTTAACATTGCAAAGATTTTTTTTTATTATTATTTTTTAAATCTTTTTCCATGCCAAATTTCACTTCTGACCAGCTCCCCTATTTTCCTGCAGGGTGAGATTAGAGCTACTGCATTCAACGATCAAGCAGACAAGTTCTTTCCACTCATTGAATTGAACAAGGTATGGTAGCTTTGTGCTTTCTTAGACTGACAGGAGCTGGAAAAGAGGAACTTGAGCCTAGCAAGGATTTTTAAAGGTGAACACAATCTATTTTCCCTGACTACTGATAATATTCCCTGTTTCATTGCTTTCTCCTGTAGGTATATTATTTTACCAAAGGCAATTTGAAGACTGCTAACAAGCAATATACAGCTGTTAAGAATGACTATGAGATTACATTCACTAATGAGACTTCAGTTGTGCCCTGTGATGATGCCCAGCATCTTCCATCTGTTCAGTTTGATTTTGTATCCATCTCTGACTTGGAGAACACGCCCAAAGACACGATTGTTGGTCAGTCTAAGTAGAAAAATGGCAAATTCTGAAGCTTTAAAGTTTTATTTTTGTGTCTTGAATACTGGGCAGGTAGTGAGCATAGCATGCTTTGAGTTTTGTGATCTCTTAATCAAAGTCATCCAGTGGTGATTGCCATTAAAAATGCCTCAGGTGATTTTCCTGTTAAGATGTTTTTGTCCTGTTTTCTAACAATATATAACAATTAATCTTCAAACTTGTGCTTCAAACTAAAGACAGTAGGTAATAGTTGTTGATTGTACTATGATCACTGTTTTCCACAGGAAAAGGCTGAAAGAAAAATGCCCTTGCTCAGCACGTGTGCATTTCATACCTTCTGTGGTCTTGCTTTCTTTCACTATCTAATTATCTCTGTAGTGATTTTGGCATAATTCATTGCATCCAAGTCCAAGTTGCATGACTGTTTTGGCTTGCTTTGTGAAGCATTGGAGGTTTGTTTTTCTGTAATTCGTTGGGCAGAGTACTCCGGAAAAATCAGAGGCTTGGGTGGGGGCGAGGGTTCTCAGGTTTCAGAGGCACAAGATGCCTGTGATTCAGAGACATTCAGCTGGGAATGTTTAAAGGTAGATGGGTAATATTAAAAGTGGTGTATTTTTAGGGACTGCAGCGGGGATTGCTTTAGCTTTTACCACCTGAACGTGCAGACTTGTTAAAGTTGCAATTTAGGATTGCAGAGTTAGGTGGAGGCACGAGCCAGTTGTTTCATTGTGTTACAGTCACTTTGAAGGCTCTTGCTTGTGCTTCAACAGCAAAGTGTGTGTTGCACGGTCAGGACTGAAGTCCTTTGACAGAATGTGATGGGAAAAGATAGTGCAATGCCTTGATCTCTCTAATGTGGTGAGGCTTGCATTCATGAATATCTTAATGACTGCATCAACAAAATTAAAGCACTGAAGAGTTCTGTAGTGGAACATTCCTACCATAATACACTTAATTTCCATATCAGATTTCATTTCAATAGGGAGCTGGGATACAAGGTAAAAATCTGACAGTAGGTTTGAATTCTTCTCTTGTGATCTTGTATTCCCCAATTGTGACCCTTGAGTAACTCTAAATTGTAACTGTTTCTCAGATGTAATTGGAATTTGTAAGAGCTACGAAGATGTCACTAAAATTACAGTGAAAGCTAACAATAGGGAGGTTTCAAAGAGGAACGTGCATCTGATGGATACATCAGGGAAACTGGTGACAGCTACGCTGTGGGGAAATGAGGTATGTGCTCTCTTACCTGTTCTTAAGCAAAGCTCCCTTGGTGTAGGGTGAGGAAGTGCTGTTGTCACCTGAGATGGGCACAGCACTGACACAGTCCTGGGTGTTCAAGGATCAGGGGCCGAGAGAAGGTGAAAGACTGTCTGGTTGCATTCAGGTGTGATGTTCTTAACCTTTCTCTGACAAACTGCTGACATGATCTGACTAATGTGTTCTGAACAACTGCAGACATTATGTCTCAAGCTGAAATACTGAAGGTAACGGGCTCCTGGTTTAGGAAAGGGTATGAGCTGCAGTTTGATTTTGGAAAAGCCTGGTGGCTATGGCTGTCTCAAACGAGATGACTTTTGTTTGTAGGGTGGGATGCACGTTACCCTGCATAAATTGCTGCCTAATGAGCAGGTTGAGAGGCTCTGTCTCAGACTGGGAGTTCAGAGCATCAGAGCCTTGGAAGTGAAAGTTTGAACAGTTGCAGTAAACTGCTTCCTTATCTTTCTAACAGGCTACTTTGTTTTCCACTGTTGTTATAGATACTTAGGGATTTATGTGCCAGTCTATAAAATGGGAGTGATCCTGCCAGCTTGACAGTGATGCTTTATGGCTAAATGATCAAGTGCACTGGTACTGTAGGTACCTAAACACCATTAACCATCTGCTGATACAAATGAAGTAAACTGGAGTTCAGCATCAAAGCCTTAAGATTGAACTAGGTTATAACAAGAGAGACTACTGGTATAGAATTCCTGGCATAACCCTTCCAACAGAGATCAGGGTTTGCATTTTGCAAAGTTAAATCTGTTTGCTTGCTTGTAGAATAGAGACATCAACAAGCATTGAGGGGGAGTGATGTATGGCTTGCAGCTGGCACAGTTAGGGTTAGAATCTGTCTGTCCTTTACAACAATCATTGCCATGACTGCTGGGAAGTATTTTCTGTTCTTTTTGCATCTCATGGGTACAGTGAGTACTGCTGCAGCTCCAGCTCATTTGTTATCTTTAAGCACACGACCCTCCCCTTGCCTGCTGAGTGGTGTGGGGTCCATAAAATCTATACCTTTCAAACCCTCTCTCATGCCATGAGGTTCTTTGCTAGTGTCAGACTACTCAAGTGATGGCAGTTGAACAGCATTAGAGCAACTTTATGAGATAAAAACACAGAAGATGGAAAGTTGAGTAAAATTGTTTGGTCAGCATAGCTGCACTTCTCTGTAAGTGGTAGTAAGCTAGACATGATGGGCTCAGTGAAGCTGAGTGAGTTGTTTCATCTCCTGAGGAGTCTGATATGAACAATTAATTTTGTTTCCATTCCCAAAACACATCTCCCTTCCTAAAACCTGGTGTAAAACTGCTGACAGAGAGGACCAATCCTTTCTAACAAACCCATGGTATGACTTAAGGATTCTCTGGTTCCCCAGGAAACAGAGTGTTAGGATTGCACAGAAAATTGTCACCTACCCTTAAACTCCTAATGACACCATTCAAATCCCTACCTTTTAGATACAGTGGGGCAGTTTAATCCAGGTTTGGTCTCTTGTCATGATCTGTGAATTAGGACCACAAGTTCAGTACCTTTCCTGTAACTTGCTGCTGCTGCTCTCTGGTTTTTCACACATGCAGGCTGAACAGTTTGATGGTTCCAGGCAACCTGTGATTGCCATCAAAGGAGCCCGTGTCTCTGACTTTGGTGGCAGAAGCCTGTCTGTCCTGTCCTCCAGCACAGTTGTCATCAACCCTGATAGCCCAGAGGCTTTTAAGCTCCGAGGATGGTATGAGTGTGTTTATGTTACTTCGTTTCAACCTCCTGCACAGTATTTGTTTTCTTTTGTTTCTCTGTACTTGAACAGCCTGCACAGCACTGAGGGGAGGTGGCAGAGGGTATGGCTTCCAGGGCTGTAGAAACTTCTCTGGCTTGCAAGCCCTAGAGCCTGGAAGGCTGTCCTTCTTAAGTTGTTCAATTCAAAAAACTTTTAATTCCATGACAGACCTTGAAAAATTGAGATCGGGGTAGTGCATGCTGACCCAAAGCCTTGGAAGGCAGCATGAAATCAGGCTTGACCAGCTCCACTTTCTGAGGCTTGATCTGAGAGAACAGTATTTTTTTCCACAGGCTTTTCCATTGTGTGGAATCTGATACGCACTCAGTGAGTGTGGAGGGACTATTTGACATCTCTCAGTGCCTAGTTCTTGCCAGATATTTTTCAGATAGCAAAATAACTCTTTTATTGTCAGGAAAACAAAGCGATTTCATTGTTGCTTCATCCTGTAAGTAGTTGTTAAATTGTCTGCTGGAGCTGTGAATGTGGTGAGATGTGGTGTGTTTGTGTGAAGAGGGTTAAGTGCCAGCAGCATCAGACTTGTGAATCCCAAGGCTTCAGATTCCAGCTACATCACCCAAATGTGGATGAAATAACTGGCATCCTCCATTTGTCATTGAGCTGTGGCTCTCCCATACTTCACAGGCTTGTTGGAGATAAAATTGATTGTGGGTCTTAGCTATTACTGTCACGCTTTAATTAAGCTCAATTTTTGAGCCTCATTGGTGTGTTTGTGCAATCACAAAGCCCATCACAACGGGATGGCAGTGCAACCTTTTGCTGAAGAGCTGTGCTTTCTTATTTTAACAGAGGAAGCATAATCTTTTCAATGCTATTTGCTTTTTCTTTCGAAGCTGCTGCGAAGATAATGGTACCATGTAATTTAATTTTAATTATGGAAATATCTTGATGCCCTTAAATCTTGTTATCTGCCTGCCTCTAAGAAGTGTGCAGTGCGTGGTTTGACCACTAGCTGGCAAACAAATTGCAGTTATATAGAACAAAGCTGTCCTCCTTTTGTGGGTTTATAAAATACTGTGCTAATTAAGTCAGACTATTAACTTATTCTGAAATGCTATTTTTGTTTGCAATATACACATATTACTGTAATTGTTTCCTTTGCAATCATTGATAAAAAATCCCTCATGTATCGAGCACATGAAAATAAACGTAAGCTTTTGATAAGTCTGTATGGTCTGCTCTCCAAAAATAGAAGTGCATCTCTGTGGTTGCAGGTTTGACTCCGAGGGGCAGCTTCTGGAATGTGCTTCCATCTCTGATGTGAGGGGTGGGCCAGCAGCTGGAGCAAATACCAATTGGAAAACTTTGTTTGAAGCCAAATCTGAGAACTTGGGACAAGGAGATAAGGTAAAGCGTGGCCACTCAGTACAAGCTTTGTGTATTGGGGAGGAAAATAAAATGCAAGGCTTTGTGCAGGTATTCTGCTTATTGAAGTAGTCCAAGTGTTGAGCAGTGTGTGTTTACTGTCTTGGAATTTATGCTATTAATTAATATTACTATTTTTCAAATAAATCCAAGCTCATTGGTGATGTTGCAATGTGATACTTTGTTTGCAAGAGAATTCTAAGCCTGGTGTAAATGAAAGGGGGGGTGTTTTTACCCCAGAGCTGTTCATGTAAGCAGGACAAAGTGTTCCAGGAGAAACAGGTGCATTAGGAGGAAGTGGTTTGCAAGGGTGCACACTTGGTCAATAGAAAAGTTGGTAGTAAACCCCAAGTCTTTGGCTTTTCATTCCAGAAACCTCTCTAGGCTTCTCTGCTGCTTTTTATTTTTAATTTTTATGTTTCAGACTTAAGTGCTAAGATGTTTGGGCTATACAAGAGCTTCTATCCATGGGAAAAAAAAAACCCTTTTAAAATCATAGAATGGTTTGTGTTGGAAGAGACCTTAAAGATCCCTTCTTTCCAAACCCCTTAACATGGGCAGGGATGCCACCCCTTAGGTGAGGTTGCTCAGGCTCCCATCCAACCTGGCCTTGAACACTTCACCTGTAATTCAGCTATTTTCTGTGACCATTTTTGCCCATGCTTCTTAAGCAACCTCTATTTTTCTGCTGAAAGACTTGACCGTGGTCTTAAACCATTATGATGATTATTTTAGTGTGGTGAGTGGGTATTTTGTTCTGTAGGCTATAGTTTAATCAAATGCTTATCTGTAACACTACACAATAGGCTTTCTGGTTTTTTGTACTGGTTCCTGAAAGAAGCATAGGAAAGTGCAGAATCTTAATCCTGTGAAAAAGTGCAGATTTGAACAGACACAATGGAGAATCAAATATGCTTTATCTAAAGAAGACCTAGCAATTGGAGTTTCCTGCAATGGAAACACAAAATAATCTTGCTGTAGGGGCTTTATTAACATAATGGAAGCCTGAAAATTATTGCAACAGAGGGGTTGATTTACAGTTTCCCAGTAATCCATAGCTGTTAAGCTTTCTAATCCTAAATATCCAAGTATGGGTGCCTTGCTTTTGTAGTTTAATTCAGAATGGGGAAAACATTGAGTATTTTGAGGCTAATGTTGCACACTCACTCTTGCAGGCAGATTATTTTAGCTGTGTGGGCACAATTGTACATCTGCGCAAAGAGAACTGCATGTACCAGGCGTGCCCCTCTCAGGATTGCAACAAGAAAGTGATAGACCAGCAGAACGGACTTTACCGCTGCGAGAAGTGTGACCGCGAATTCCCCAACTTCAAGTACCGCCTGATGCTCCTGGTGAGTACCCGGATCGGATTTCAGGGCGTTCCCTGCCACGTTCCCAGCACAATCCAGACAGAAAATCTTTGGTCGAGTCGCTGCTGTTTGTCTGTCTGTGCTGCCTGTGGGTTCGAGGGTATTTAGCTGGTTTGTCTGCTGTACCTGAGTGAGGGATGTTTCATTGAGCTGATTAGCAGTTTGTTTTCTTAGTGCACCAATTAAAAGCTTTTCCCTTTGCCAAAAAGTTGCTGCTAGCTCAGTTGATTCTGGTTTCCAAGTGTACTATGCAGTGCAGAGTACAGATGGCCTCCGCCTCTTCAGTAGTGAAGATAAACTGAAGTAAAATGGCATTTCTGGAGAGCAGTAATTGCACTTTTACAGCTGCTACCTATATTTAGTACAGGTTTTTTGGTAGGTATTGTTCTGCCTCGTGCTTTAATGGAGCCTGCTTCAGAAAGTTGTCTGGGGATTATTTTTGTGATGCCCACTTACACCACAGGCATTGAACCTTCTTCTGTTTTAGGTTATAAATTAGAGCTGTAGCTGCTTCTTAGAAATACTCTGCCAGGTGGGCATGCAGAGAGAAGGGAACTGTCCCTGCAGCCTCCCTAAAACACAAACTGCTTCTGAATAATTTTATCAGACAACTTCTAGGAACACATGAACTGCTTCACATAGCAGAGTCATTCTTGTAGAGTATGAAGGGGCTGCTGAGGGCACACTCAAGGCCTTCAGAGTAATGTCTTCCATTTCCTCCTTCCTAATTGTCAAAGCAGCCAGGAAATGCATGTGAGGCTGGAAATTGATCTTTTAGCTGTCTTGGCCTTAAATGTTTTGATAGTTTCCTCATAATATAACATAGTGCTACATGGATTTATGCTCAAGTGCTCAGGTAGGTGCAAAGTGACTTCAGTTTGTAGACTTGCTGCTGTCCCCCTTGGTGGTGGTTGTTCTGGGATACCTGTTCTTGCTCACAGCTCATCAGTGGCAGCAGGACAGAGCTGAGCATCCATCAGTGTTGTCTTGTTGTGATCTTGTTGGCCTTTCCCTGTGGTTCAATCTGCTGCCAATATTAACTTGTGTTAAGTTATGGACATTCTGTGGAGCTTAAAAAAGGTAGGAAGTCACTTCTTTCCACTGTCAGTGATTGAAAGGTCAGACACAGGTCAGGCTCTGAGTTTCTGGAAATTTAAAACTCTCTAAAGCTCTGAGATATTTTTTTCTTTTGTGTTGTCTTCTGTCTTTCTGGAGGAAGAGGCAACTAGATGCAATAACCTTTTGGGTTTTGTTGTTGTATTCTAGGTGACCATTGCAGACTGTCTGGAATATCAGTGGGTGACTTGTTTTCAAGACACAGCAGAATTCATTCTTGGGCAAAACGCAGCTTTCCTGGGAGAACTGAAGGAAAAGGTCAGTCAATTAGCTTATTGTATTTTTACTGTTTGCCTTGAAGTTGAACTATGTTTCACACATCTTGTATTGGGCCATCCTCAGATTTCTTGGGGTGGTTTTTTTTTTATCCTTCTGGTAAGGAAATACTCTTGTAATTGTACATCTGGCAAGGATGTAAGGTTTGTGTGGAACACCAGAGCTGATCCAGCAGAGAGCACGGTCTGATCTTCCTGTGTGAATGTACAGCAAATGTGGCAAAGGCAGTGGGGTATGTTCATGTACTTGCTGTGGGAATTAACAGCATTATTAAAACACATCAAAGGGTGCCATATGAAAGAAAGGGGTGTTCTGTTTCATTAGTCAAGGGCTTGATTTGCCCTTTCTCTGGGTGATAGGCCAGCTCAGCTCAGCCCAAGGTTGTCTCCAGATGTTGGCCTTCAGTATCTTTTACAAGTTCACAAATCATTGCTTCTCCCTAGCCTGAAGTTCTTGGCAGGGACTTGTTTACTCTCCTCAGGATTATTTTCCACAGGCCATCTGCCTGAAGAACAGAGATTTGCCTGGTTTCCCCCATAGTTTGCTCCCACAGTCAGTCTGTCTATCTCTGAGCTCTTTTGGCTGCTGAAAGCTGGAGATCAGCCTGTCCCCATCACCTGGACATGGAGAGGCAGCTGATCACTCCAGGATCCTGCCACAGCCTTTGAGGGACTGACAGCTCTAACACGTGTTGGCTCCAGTGGGAAAAAGCCTGTTTTGTCACTGTACCTAGATTGGAAGAATCTGTAAAAAAACCCTGGTTTAGCAATGAGTGCTGACAACATTATCCCTAATGTGTTCCAAAAATTTGTTTACAAAACCAAAAAGTTCCAGAACACTCTGTGTGTATCTTTGTAAGTAGGCAGGAAGCTTTTTGAACTAATGTGTGTGAGCTCACTTTTGAAGGTTCTTTTTTCCCCCCACCAAATATCACCAGAACTTGGTGGGTCTCTTCAAAACCATGATTTGTAAAATGGGTCATTGGCAGAGATGCTGAAGTGATCCTTCTCTGACAGCTTAGAACAGTTTTTAAGGTTGTAAGTCATTAGGCACTAACAGACAGTATTATCTCCCCTTTGTCACTCTGTGATTTTCTGCTGCATTTTTCTTTCTTCCAACGAAAATAATCTTTTCCTGATTTTTTTTTTTTAACTTGTGTACTGTATAAAAACTGTGTGGCTTTGTTTTGTTTTTAAATGATGATGTGGAATGCATGATAAGTTCTTGCATTGCATATGAGCCTTGCTGTGCTCCCAGGCTAAGGCTGGTTGATTCCAGGACTGCACAGATATCCCAGTTGTTGGTTAACCCATTGCTTGGCAGTGGGAGGGAAATGAAGCAGGAGGGATTGTTGAGGCTGTTGTCTTGAGACACTGGTGTAGACCTCTGTTTCTGCAAAGCAGGGCTATTTTTCCTGTAATATGGAATGATTTTTGGAGATTTCCTGCACTCTGGCTTTCAGAGGTGAAGGGTACAAAGCCTGTGGTTCTGGGCTGCTGAGTTTTTTGTGGTGTTAGGAAGGCTCTGTTCTGTAGGAAGATGTCTTGCTGGGGGGATTCTAATTAGATGTGCTTGCAACTTCTGCATTTCCATTTTCAGACATTCTTAACTTGTCAATATTTTCTTGCTTAATCTCTGCTAGAGTTTAAACAAAATTTCTTAGTCGCTTTTAATGCTGAAGAGGGCTGGGTGGGGAAGGAGAGACAGCAGATCCTATGTACCAGTACAAACATGTAATGTCTTTTGAAGAGCTGCCTAATGGAAATGGCTGAGGATAGAAAATGGAACATAATATGGAGTGAGCCCTTGAGCAGGAATGCTTTGTGTTCCAGGAGAAATTGGTTTTGATTTGACACTTTTATGAGCCTTTAAAAATGGTACTCGATGCATTTGCAGTAAGCTTTTCTTAGTGGTTTTTCTCTGATAGACCTGATGCAGTGTCTTGTGAAGTTGGTGGGAGGCTTTTCACTGCTCACAGTATGGATGGAGTTCATGTACAGCCCGTGACCACGCTAAGCAGAGATACATGTGCAAGGTTTTTCATCTGCTGCTTGCCTGGGCTTGTTAGATACCAAAGGAGGTAATGTGGGGTAGCAGTGACTGCTATGCTGAGGGCATTTTCAACTCACTAATGGTTAGCACAATTTGTGACAGAGCTGCAAAGAGGAGCTAAATGCTTTATTAAGCGAGTTTTCTTATCCTCTAATCCATAAGATGGCCAGAGGAAGGGGGTTTAATATTCAGGAGGGATATGCCTAAATTCTGTAATCTGTGAACCTCGCTGCTCCTGTTCACCTCCATTTGTTGTGCTTTTCTAAACCCTAGGAGAATCACTGTGTAGTGTAAAATAGTGCTGCACACAGAGAAAAACAGCAGATGTAACACTTGGAATGTGAGTGGAACTGGGGTGGGTTCAATTCCAGATCAGATGCTCTGTCTGCTGCTGGAGTGACTGATCAAGTCAAGTGCATCTGGTAGATAAATGCATTAATAATTACTTGTCAGTATCATCAGGGGGATGCAGGAATTTTTTTTGAATGTCAGCAAAGGTTTTTACAACTCATATTTTTATAAAAATAAACTTTTTTTTTTCACAGTCTCCACGACTTGCCTGCTCCTTTTCTACTGTTTTGACAAATTGTCTGTTATAAATGATGATGATGATGTTTAGTGTTCATATGGTAATTAGAAGCAGCTTATGTTATAAATATGACACAATCTTCTCCTGGTTATTAAAGCACGTTCAAAACATGGATCTGCTTTTTTTATGGAGCATTCTCTTAAATAGGCCTGTGTCAGGATGTGAAGGATACATGCAGCTTTGATGGATAAGCAGAAAACCAGAATGCCTAATAAGGCAATTAATAGGGAAATAGTTAACTCTGTCAGTGTTTGTGATCACAGCACAACATCAGAATTAACCAGTTTGGCAGCTCCTGTAGATTCATAGTATTTTTGTTCCTTATACCTGGTAGCAGATTCAGTGCAATTTCATGTTCCTTTGTTTAAGCAGCTAAAAAGGTGTTTTATCTTAAAAACTTTTGAGTTACGGGTTTGGCATCTAAAATGTGATGGTGGAAGACTCAGTTCTGCCTGTGTGGGCCAGGTAGTTTCTGTGTTTTGCCAACCCCCCCAACCCAAAAGCTGATCTGTTCTCAAAGTTCATGGCACTACTGGGAGCCTGGAGTGTCTGCAGCTGATCCCTGTCTTTGTCCTTTCCTCAGAACGAGCAGGCTTTTGAAGAAGTGTTCCAAAATGCAAACTTCAACACCTACGAGTTCAGGATCCGAGTGAAACTGGAGACTTACAACGTAAGTGTTGCCCAAAAGGCAAATAATGTTAACTTGTGGCTTTTGTAGTTCCACTGGTCTCCATAGGAGGTGACTTCCTCCTCTTATGTTTGTGGGGAGAGGTTTCCCTTGCTCACAGAGAACAGAAGATTCCAAAGATCACACAAATGCTGTCAATCTTGAGCACTGAAGGGGGGGATCCTCGCTGCTCCCTCTCAGACCCATCAAGAGTGGCTGGTTTCACATGAAAATAACATTATCAGCTCTGGGAGTCGTGTTGGCACTCCCAGCTAACCCAGATAGCAAGAGCAGTAAGTTACTGGGGCAGAAGGAGGTTGGGACCAAATGCCTGGAGTGCTTCATGTTCTTTTACATGCTGAGGTTTCTCTTTCACAGGACGAATCTCGTATCAAGGCCACAGCCATGGACGTCAAGCCCGTGAACTACAGAGAATACAGCAAGAGGCTGATTGCCAACATCAGGAGGAATGCTCAGCTGGGGTGAGGAGGCCCCTGTGCTGGCTGCTTGAGCCTAGAACTTCCAGGAAAAACCCAATAGATAAAGTTACATTGACTTTTTCCCACCTGGTGTGTGACAATTCTGCATTAGTTACACTGCACGTGGCAGCCCAGCCCAGTGGGCTGAGTGATTTCTTTTCTCTGGAGATGTGCCCTGCTAGGTAAGAGTTCACTCTGCTGGCCACGATTCTGTAGCCTGTTGTGGTCTCTTAGACTGACAGCACTGAAGAGGAATCTCTAGACAGATTACCAAGATCTTTAGACAAACCACTCAGAATGTCTGAAGTAACTTTGCTCTCTTCCTATATGTAAAGCTGAATTATATAACCATTTTGTCTTCTCTGCAAGGAAGTAGTGACAACCTTGACACTTTGACTTGTTCAGCAGAGGGTAGGAGGAACAGTGTCATAGAGCTTTCAGATATGGACAAAAGAGAACAGGTCTATTAGTACAAGTTAGTTCCCTTCCATAGAATTCAAAGGCTTTCACTTTCCACAGGTGCCATGCACTTGCTAATGCTTGGAATGGCAATATGGTAGAATTATTAATCAAAGACATATCTCTTATATCTGAAGAATATCCTTCCTTCAGGGTTTAATAGACTGAGTCAGATGGGTCTGATATTAATCAAAATTGTCTCTTCTGAGGAAGGCAGATAAGCATTGACTCTCCATCCCCCAGGGAAATCCAGGCAACTACAAAGCATTGCTTTAGTTTTCTCTTCAATTAATACTATGGATTTCTGACTGATTTTTTTTGGCTCGCAGTTCCTGCCTGTACATGTTTTGTATGTTGGTATGTTGAGTTTCCTTGGTTTTATTTGTAACGATGTTAATCAGAAAGAGGTCTTTAAATGGGGGGAGCTTTGTTTCAATAAACACTGTTTAATTCTTGTGTAGTGAATTTTGCTTTCTTTGAACACCAAAGACTTCTCATTACTGGAAAGCAATTAATTAGCTTTCATAATAAGCATTCACTTGGGGGAGATGTTACCTTATTACAAACTCTAAGGTTAGACTGAAGAATGGAGACTTCTTTGCCTGATGTTAACAGCATGGAAATGCAGTGATATTTTCACCATTTCTGTGCCTGAGAATGCTGATGAGCTGGCACTTCTGGGATTTTTATTGACGTTTACACAGCAGTCTAAAACTAACCAGGCTTTGAGATTTGTTCAGACATAGAGCTAGTACAGAAAACAGTAATTATGCTACTGGGCTTTTCAGTCAGCAGAGCATGCTAGCTCTGTGTGCTCCTAATCACATTAATTATGTGTTCCCTGGCTGCAGCTCACAGCTTGGCATTTGCTGCACAGCTCCAAGCATCCAGGCAATGCTGCAGTGGGTCTCTGGTAGCAGAAGTGAGGTTTATTTATTTATTTTGCTCCATAGAGCACAGTTTCTTTGGGTATTCAGTTGGTGCCCTTTATTCCCCGTGATTTCCTGTTTGTCATCTCAAGTCTTGGTGTTTAAGTACTGTAAATGTCATTTCCATTGATGGACATGAAGCACATTATTCTGGGCCCATTAATTGCAAACACAACCTCTTCTTTTTTGGGATTCTGAGGATCATGACTGGGTTCTTCTGCTGATGTCTTGCATTTTTTTTATTGAAGTATTTGTTCCCTCTGACCTTGCTTATAAAGCATTGACTAGAAAATTACAGTCTTCAGCACAGTTCTGGATTGACAAATGGTAGGTTAGTGGTGATAATCCATCTTTCCACTCTGCTAACCAGTCCTTTAGTCCTGCTCCCTTCCTATGCCTCCTACCCAGTTTTAGGAAACTGGGAGCAAGTGGTAGGCATGATGTTCCCTGAGGCTCATTTCCAATTCTGGGCCCATCCATACACACCAGGATGTTTTTATGGGTGTTGTTTTTGGCAGGTGTTTGCAGCTCTGAGTGTTGCACACCTGCCTGTGCTGGGGCAGCTCGTGATCCCAGAGGGAATTGCTGCACATCCATATTGCTGGGTTTACTGTGCCATCAGCCAGAGCACTAGAGATGGAGGGTATCAATACTCAGGAGCATTAAGATATCTTACAGGATCAGCTGAATGACCTTGAGAACTGGAACAGAAAATCAACTTAAAACAGTTTGTGTGAAAAGCCATTTATTTGAGGACTAATAAAAAACAACCCTCTGCTCTAAAGTGGATGCTCATTAGTGACTGAAGAGTTGGAGGGTTTTAATCATGCTTTAATCAGCTAGTATATGATAAAAACATCAAGCTATGTGAGGCAAGGTATTTCTAGTGTAGCTATACAAGTGCCACAGCATTATATAAGCCTCTGCTGTGAGATCTCATCTCGAATGCTATGTACAGCTCTGGCCTGCAATGTGGAGAGGCAAAAAAGAAACTCAGCTGGGGCGAGTACAGAGGAGGACTACACTGCTGAGTAGGAGAATGAGCATCTTTTTTAGGAGGGGCCTAGAAGAGCTAATATAGCAGAAAGAATCCTGAGAGGGGCATATGATTTCCTACTTATATAAAAGATAGATGCCTCTATCCAGCCTTGCTTCCCCTGATCATAGGCTAGAAATGCTGAAGGTAACTGGTTAATAAATTGTCAATCCAAGGAAAGTGTGGTATCCAGCTGAGGAGTGAGGGCAAGGAAGCTGTGGGGGTGTCTCCATTCTCCTCCCACCTCACTGGCCACTGCCATCCAAACCCTGGTAGATCCCTGCAGCCACTGGCACGAACCATGGAAAACTTCACAAAGGCTCTGGGCTCTTCTGACTGTGCTAATTAAGTGGACTCACAATGCTAATTTGGATTATTGGCAAACTAGCCTGTGCCTTCCTTCCCCTCATCATAAATCTCCCCTGCTACTCTCCATGTTATTCTGGATGGCTTCAGCCATTGCCTGGGCTGAATATGTATTTGCTCAATTGAAAGGATTCTGGAATTGTTCATAAGTGGATCTCTGTGAGGTGAGGATTCCCGTGGCTGCTCGTGTTTTGCTTTAAATTAAATGTACACAGCAGAGATGAAATTGGGAGGCTGCTGGTTTTGAAACAGGCAGGTGCCAAGGCAATTACACGAGAACATCAAGTTCTGCATGGCCGAGGGAAGGTTTGGAGCAGGCTCTGCCGGGCCATGTTCAGGTAGTTTGAGGTTTGTCTGAATTCCCTCTGCTGGGATTGAACTGTGTTTTCACTGGGTGTGAATTCCAAACGAGTCGTTAGTGACCCCTTATGAGTCCCCAGAGGGCAGATTCTGTTTGAGCCAGAGCGAGTTTTTAAGATGCATCAGGTGTTTTGTTGGTTCTTTGGGGGTTTTTTGTTGTTTTGGGCTTTTTTTGTCCCCAACGTAAAGCTTTGAGGAGCAATCCCCTCTCAGAGCTGCTGTGAGGAATAAATGGTGGTCTTGGATCAGGAGTGAGTGGATGCTTTGTGCTGTGTGTGCTCTGCCTGGCAGCTGGCATGAGATGAGTGTGTGTGTGTGGGCTCCTGTGTTCCAGCACGACGGGATTGTCCTTTTAGTGCACCGGGTGTGAGAGTGGAAGCTGATGAGTCTTGATGTTTTGATTCCTAATTCCCAGTGATATTTACATTTGCTGCCCAAGATGCAGCATAACATCTCGAGGAGGGAATATTAACTTTCCTTCTGGGTCCCTTTTTTTGTCACCTTTCCTTTGGCCTCCTTGTTTTCTAACCCTGGAACAAGTGGCCACTTTGGGGAAGAGTGGCCACCCTGCAGGGCTTCTCCTCCAGCTGCAGGGCTGCTGGGGAGGCTCAGATGGGAAAGAAAGGGAAATTTCACATCACTTTGATATAAAAGGCTTAGGAAAAACGTGAAATGGACTGGGCTGCCTACTTCCAAAGCCTGTGTTCATGGAAAGGAGTGGTCTGCAGCATATTACGCATTATAAATACTGGAGTAGGGCAGTAAATATCAGTAATCTTATTACAGAGAGTGGAAATTCTCTTTAATATATTATCTGTGAGGATGCAAGAGGCCCACAGACCTTCTCGCAGTTTTTTAAGTCTGTTTTTCATGTTTACATTTTTGCATTTCAATCATATGCATATTTAAAAAAAAAAAAAGTAGTTTGGATTGCCAGATGGATTTTTCATGAGGCCTGTTATGCATTTTTCTGTGTATTTTATTTGGATATTTAGGTGTCTGTGTTTGGGGGGTAGGGTGTTGTTTGTTTTTAGGTTTTTTCCTGTTTATGTTGCATTGATTTGTTGTTAAATTCAGCCTCTGTGCCATGCCAAAAGCGTGCCTTGGGGAGTGTTCCTCAGCTGCTTGTTGTGCTTTTCTTTTTTCCCATCCTTGTAAGTTATTTAAAACAAACTGGACACTTGCAAAGGCTTTATTTCTTTTTTAATTTGTCCCAAACATTTTACCCTTTAAAGGGAGATTTTAAACAACAACAAAAAAAACCCTTAAAAGATCAACAAAACCAACAAAACAATCACCCTCCTGAGCTCCTTTTGTGTTGCTTGATGAAATTTTTCTATAAGGTCCCACGTGAGGATGTTGCCTCTCATAGGGATGTAATTCCCAGGATAGCCCAGGTTGGGATAAAGGCACTTGGGAAGCTGCACTGCAGAGGATGCACCAGAAATGGGCTCTTTGCTCTGAGAGTTTATCCTCAGAAAGTTGGCAGAGCAGAGCTGGTTGCTGGTTTATCTGATGGAGAAATGAAAGATGTGAACATTTGTCATGTCCACTCTGACATCACCGCTGAGCAATTAAGAGGAAGAAATCTAATTTTTTTTGCCATCAGTTTAGCTCTCGGAATTCCCTCATGGCTTATTGTACAAAAGGCTGAAAAATAAGAGTAATAATCCGATTTTTGTCTGTTTCCAGTGTTTTATGTTTTCCATTAAAGCCTTGCTGCTATGCTGCACTGACTTTTTGAACTGCAGGATCAAAAAATACTCCTCCCTCTGTTTTTGGTGAAGACCGACTCTGAAAAGGATAAATATTATTGATTGAGGTATTTAATACACTAATGAAACCCACAATTATTGACTAGGTAATTAATATACTGTCTAAAAGTAAAGTTTGACAGCGCATATAGAAAAGCGATATTGACTTGCTCTTCTTTGGCAAGGAGCCTCGCAGGTTTTTATTTATAGACACTGAAACACGTTCTTCAAGTAATGATTCAATCCCACTTTGTGCTTGCCACAAGCTAGAAGGCTGCCCTTCTTCTTGCTGACTGTAAGGCTTTCACATTAGCTGTGGGGAAGGAGAATTTTCAGCCTTCAGCTTTGCTGCCTCTCCTGCATTTGGGTTTGGGGCTGGAGCGACCCTGGGTTTTGCAGGCTTTTCCAAGGAGATTTCTGCTTTTTGTGTAAGCAGGTTTGGGGGCTTTTTTTTTGACTTGCTTTTTGGGTTTGTTAACCTTGTGAGGGATGAAAGCCCGAGGGAAGGAAGGGACAGCTTGGTGGAGCTGGGAGGGTTCCACTGGACAGAGGGTTTCCCCAGCACAGCTGAGCTTTTGTTCTCGAAGCATCTTGTGGGGCAAACACTCCTGGTTTAGGCTCAAGGTGATACATGGTTTTGCTCTAAGCTTAGGTGGCCTTTCTTAAGCCTAGCAGCAAGATTAATCTTGCCCTGAACTGACAGGTATCTGCAGCCTGAGGTGTGTTCTTGCCTTATTCCAGGGTTTGGTGATGCTCACACATCTCCTTTAGCCTTTTTCCTCTTCCCCTTGCAGCCCAGCCTTGTGTTCTTTGCTGCTGCTCAAGTTGCCAGAGACTGCATTTAGATTGCCAGGAAGCTGAAGCTGCATTTATAAATGGCTTGAAGTTGTTCGTGTGCCCCTGTGAAATGTTAAACTTCTTAGCACCAGGTGAAGTTATTTACATCCAACTCAGAAGCTGATAATGAAGGTTTTTTTAGATTTCAAGTGATTTAAAAAAAAACTTCCAAATCCCAAGTGTATCAGCTATGTGGTAATTGGAGCTTGTGCTGTCATTAAAAATGACAGCTTTCTCCAAAAACATTCTTAGTGCTTGTAAAATGCAGCTAACATAACCTATATTTAACTTGTATTAGCTAGAATTTCCTTTCTGTGCTTGCTTACTTTCAGAGCTTTGGTGCGAATACCAAGGTTCTGCTCTATTCCTCAACCACGAATTATTTTACCTGGCTGGAAGAATAGAAAGCTTTTTAACCAGGGTTGGACAGAGGGTATTTCAGTGGTTTTCCCCATAGAAGTTTTTGAGTTGGTTTTTTTTTTTCAGCCAGCAAGTAGAAGCCATTCTTTGGGCAGAAATAAACCTTAAGCATTAATGTGTGTGGCAAGAAAGCCCAGATTGCTGAAGGCTGGGACAAAGCTCCTGTTCCTTAACCTCCTGAACAGCTCCTTTTTTTTTTTTCCTTCCTTTTTTTTTTCCCCCTCCTCTTTTTTTTGCCTCTCTGTGGTCAGTCAAAAAACATTTGCATGTCGAATCGTTAAGGCTCTGTCCCATAATTGAGATGCTGGGTGGCAATCTGCTCCCCTCCTCCGCCTGGAAGTGTTCCACACAGAGCCCTCTAATTAAACAGAAAATGGTTTGTCATGTGTAACTGCCTCTTCTGAATGTAACAAACTCATTTCAGGAGATGCCAACACCATCTTTATAGCTGTTTTAATAATCTTTTCTTGAATCAGAGAGGGCTCTAACCTCGTATTTCACTTCACCAGCTGTTTATTTTGCTGTTTGGTTGTTGGGTTGTGCGCGTGTTTTTTTTTTTCCCCTCGCATTGAGAATGCGTAGACTTTTTTTTTTCTTTCTTCTTTTTTTTTTTTTTCCTGTGTGTGTGTGGAAATCCTCATTAGAGTAACTGAGTTGAAGTCTGTGAAATAGTCAGTTAGGGCTGAGGCTTTTAAGCTTTACTATTTACAGTGGGAGCACGTGCTGGCTTTCGGCTCGGAGCCCTGTCAATCACCCCGCCTGTCACGCCGGGAGGGAGCCCAAAAAATCCCCGCTGCCGGCCCCGTTTGCTGGGGAACGGAGGTGTTTAGGCAGTTTGCAGAGCTCACATCTATTTTGCAGACAGATGTGCATGCCACAGCCACCCTCCACACACGCCTGTAATAGAAACCATTAGCTCCCCGCTCCCCCAGCGCGGGGGAGAGCTGCAGTGTGTTCTTAATGCATGAAGTGTGGTCTGGGTAGGACACAAATAGTGTAGCAGATTACCAGGTGAAATTGGCTTTTACCTCTCCCCCATCCTTCTCAGACACTTTCCTGCCAAACTTCAGCTTTTAAGTCGGTGCTCAAAGAAATTCTCCCTGTGTAAAAGGCCTCTTGCTGCCTTTTAAATTGGCTAATGTTTGGCAGAAAATCCGAATAGCGGGTACAGTTATTTAGTGCCTTCATTACTTACTGCCTGGAGACTTTCTCTGATATTAGTGGCTCCTGTTTATTCAGAGTGTGCTCGTGTCTGCCTCTCTCCTGACAGCCTGGTAGGTAAGGGAGGACCTGTAGGAGCTCAGGGTGCTTTGTGTCCTGGGACAGTGCTTTTTCTTTGGACAGCTCCCATCCCCTGTGCTGGAAACCCAGCCCCTGCCTTGTTGTAACAGCTTCCTGCATGGCAGCACTGGTTAGATGAAGAGCAGTGTTCTCCCAACAAGCCACGTTGTTAACATCCAGCTGGGATGTGAAAATCACTTCTAGGTTTATATCTCTAAATATTGCGAGTATGATGCCACTATCTTCAAAAAGGGAAGGAACAGCAAGCCGACTCCTGTCAGTTTGTTAGAGCATATTTATAACTCAAATGCTAATTCCTGCTCTTGACTCATAATAGCTTCTGAATTCTGAATCTTTAAATTCCGGATCTCGTGTTTTGAGGTTAATCCATTCAGATAGATTGGGAAGCAGAATTTATAATTTGGAGAAGTAATGTCAGCCCTTCTTTGCTTCAGTCAGTCATTCCATGCTGGCTATAGGTCCCACCAGCAAGCCACTCTTTGACCCTTCCTTATAGACTAGTCAAACCCAACATGCTCATTTTATCTGACTTGATCCTGCTGTTCCCTTCCTACTCATACCTTGGCCCATAAGCTTAAGAGTCACAGGAGCTGGCTGTCAGCACACTTGCCTGATTCTGATTTAACTCATTCAGCTTATTGTGAGCCTTAACCTATTTTCCGTGCTGTCTCCAAGTGTGCAGCTTCTGCAAAGAGATTAATAATTCAAAAAATATATCTTTAGTCTTCAAACCTCTCCCAGGCAGCAGTGCAGACTTAGTGGGTTTGAAGAAAGGAGTGGCATTAATATCCCACCTATCAGTGGACATGGTCTTTAGCATCAGCCCTTAAGCCAGCCTTTGCAGTCAGAGCCTGTGTCACCACAGCTCCTGGCTGATGCTAAAGCTCCAGGAGCTGCCTTCACCTTGTAGAAAGCTTTGCTTGACTTGCTCTCATTATACTCTGGCCTTGTATCGGATTCTGGGGAGAGCATGCTCATTGCCAAGTGAGATTTAAGGAGAAGAGCAGCTGTATTTTGATTTAGAATTTTAATTACTCTGCTTGGAAACAAATGCAAAAAGACAAAGCAATTTGAAGGTGAAATTCTTTTGGAAATTAAAACTTAGTGTCCGATGGGTTTGGGTTTTTTTCCCCCCTCAGTTAACAAAGCTGGTGAAAGATCACAGGGTTGTAATGGTCCTGTAAGTGTCATTTCCTCTGATTAATGGGATGTCAACTGGTGTTAATGACTGGTCCAGTCCTCAAGCAGCAACCTATTCCCATGCTTTGCCTCCTCTTCCTTGAGCATCTTGAGGACATTGGGTATCTCAGAGCCGGAGATGAGCCACATCCCCTCTCCCAGCTCAGGCTTCTCGTTGAATTTACCAAACCTGAGGTGGTTGATTTAGCATTCCCCCTCAAGGGATGCTCCTGAAAATAAACTTTACTCTGCTTATACACCTTAGTTTATTGTGGTGGGTGCTAAGTGCTTACAGGGGGGGCATTCATCCCAATTGAAGCCTGCAGAACACGGTGTGCCAGCTGTGTGTGACTGCTCCCATAAATCCCCCTTCCAGGAGTTCCTGCCTGTGCACTTTATAAGTAGGCTTGTAACAAACACCTTGCAATACATATTCATTATTTCAGCTTTGCTTAATGCATAAGGCTTGGGGATGGGGAGGGGGGAAGGAAGTGGCTTCTTTCTCACCAATTTATGTTCCCTGAGCTAATCCACCTCCCCTGCTTGGCACCGTTAACTTTTAGTTGCAATATTTTGTGTCTCACAGCAGCAAGTTTTAATTGCGCCACAGAAGTCCCTTTCTGCCAATAGTTCATTAGACTTCATGAATGTTCCAACTGAAGAATGGTCTCTCTGGATTAGCATCATCTTCCAGCACACCCTTCCTGCTGGATCGCTGTCAGGTGAATTGATAAAAGAGCATTTCTGGACAGAGCCAAAAAAGTACTGGAGGTGAGATACAACAACCTACAGGCTTCCAGACAAATGAGCAGAAACCAGGGAAAGCCATAATTCTGCATTCAGGACGTCACAGGCATGGCAGGAGCTTTGGAAGGTCTAGATTAAAAGGGAGCTATTTTTCTTCTGGAAATAGGAAGAAGGGATTTGGTGCCAGTCAGAAGCAAAGCCTACCTGAATCAGGCAGGAAGCAAAATTCACTGCAACAGTTTCTCCTGGAGCCGAGAGCAGCCGCAGTGCCTGATCAATAGGCAGGACCCAGAGGTGCAGGCAGAAACATCTCTAATATGCCCACACTAATTAACTCTGAATTATCAGGTGTATCTGTGAAACCTTTAAATGATCATCCCAGGATTTAGCAAGCACTTCTGTGCAGCAAAGTGTTGCCTGGGCTCTTCCTCTCCAGAAAGCTGTTAGTGACCCTGCCTTGCATTTGTGGGGTAAGTGAGTTCCATGCTGCTGCTAAAGCTGAAGGTGATCCAGCAGTGCAGCCACTGGAATAACCCTTGGAAATAGGGTTTAGGCTATAAACCTTGTTTCAGCCATCTCACAAGAGCTGCTCATCCTGGGAGATAAGTCATGGTGTGCCTGTCTTTAAAAATGACTGGCTCAGCTATTGTCTGCATAAAATCACCTTTGTTTATGGTGCTTTTTTTTCTAATGGCTCGAGCAGCAGAGTAAAATTTAAATAAGTAATTATCGTGCAGAAGGCACACGCTAAATGGAATGATTTCCCTGGCTGCTCTGCCCTCTTGGCTGCACTCTGAGCACAAGGCAACTCCCTTGGTGATCAGGTGGGTTCAACCAGGCAGGTTTTGGCAGCTCCTGCACCTTTGCTGCGGGAGCTCGTCTGCAGCTCAACATCTGCCTAAGCAAATCAGCCAAATTATTGGTACAACCCAAGGAAAATGCTGAAGTCTGGGGGATTTTTTGGTAGGAATATTATTTTTTTTTTCTTTTTGAGGGTTATGGAGCTTTTTGATTGGTTGTTGTTGGGGTAGATTTTTTTTGAAACTGAGAAAGGCAAGAAGCACAGAGCCTGAGCTCGGATTTTTATCCCAATAACTTGATGTCCCTCCACAAACTGGCCCTTCAGAAAGCCACCAGCACTTCCTCCAGAGCCAGCAGGTGGAGCTTGAAGAATAGCATCAATATCCAACCCCATTTGTGCTAGAGCCCATTGAGTGGGAACTATCTGTGCTGAAATCCTGATTGAATAAAAATTGTTCATTATGCAAACTGTCTGGTTCAGTACACAGAGGGAGCCCCCAGGCACAGACCCCAAGTAGCTGCTTTCTCTTTCCCCAGATTAAAACATATGAACTGCTTTGATGTAATCTTATAACAAAGCCTAATGGACATTTTATATCCTCTGAAGTTGACTGTCATTTCTCATTGCTCTGCTTCCTCTGGCCTATTAATACTCCAACCCAGGGAACGATTTGGGCTCTTTTTTGCTCTCAAATACGGTACATTTCCCATCCATATTTAAGTTTTTTTATTTATGTTTAAATACTGTTAGATTACATTACAGTATGTTTAATCCCTTGTTTTTTCCATAGCTATTTATCATTTTAATGGAATGCTGCAGAATATTACATTGTGCAATGTGTTTAAATTGATAAATTGTATTAGAAAAATATTGGATAGGATTTTTAATGGTAAGTGGGGCTTTAGTAGATATATTTTCTCATTAGTAGACTAACTGCACACAGACTGCATGAGGCTGGAATGTTAAGGATTTTGGGATAAGCTATATTTATGACTTATTTGACTAATTAAGGCACAATTTTATCATAAAGTTTTTCCTAGACTTTCCTGAGCAGGATGAAGGAGGAAAACTTGCCCCAGTGCAGTTACTCTACAACATCAGTTGCCATAACAACTTCATGCAATACTATATTTTTACTTGAAATTCCTTTTAAGACTCAGTTGCTGTAATAATTTGTTTCAGCTGCTAAAAGGCATGTTTCTCTTTGTGGTGGTTTCAAGGCTCTCATTACAGTAACAAAAAAGTGGTTGTGTTAATATAGACTCTTTTCATTTCAACATATGCAAAAGTTCAATAGACTCCAAAAATAGAATTAAAGGGTGGAGGTGATGAATCTGCTATAAAATCTCTTCCAGTCTTTAGGAAAGAGGAATGGGTTTAGCTAGTGAAGGTGAACTTTATTAACAGCCTTATGGAGAGATGCTGCTGTTACTCCCTACCTGTAATTATTGCACCCAATGGGAAGCTAAAACTGCAACTTCCTGTTGAGCATCCCTCTGCCTCACGTCACACCCAGGCCCTGTAACTTCCAGGAGAGGTGGGGAATGTGTTTGCTGTCCAGAAGAGTTGAGGCATCAGCCAGTCACCTTTGCAGGGGTGCTGTTGCTGTTTTGTGGAGCTGGTCCTGAAATCTTTTTTCAGGAGAGCAGCACGACGGAGCATCAGCTCCTCCTAATCTCTCTGCACCCTTAATTCATTAAATAATCACCTCACATGAACATATATTGTCTGGGTTTTGGCCACAGGCATACTGAAAGTGTAAAAACAATTTTCAGGCAGCCCAGAGCATCATCTGATTTCTGATTCTGATGTTAATTTAGTGGAAGGCAAGGAGTGCATGATAAGAAAGTTGCTCACTTTTATTTTTAACTCTTTCCCTTAACTTTGGTGATTGTTCCTTTCCTCCAGGAACACGCTGTGCTGGAGCAGCCCCTGCCCATTGAGCCAGCCTTGTGCTGTTATAAATCCCCCATCTGGCTCCTGGCATCTCACGGTGCAGGCAGCAATTCCTCGAGCAAGTCCTTGTTCTAGTTCAGCATATGGACCCTGCTTCTACTGGTGCCAGGCAAATAACAAAGTTTTTAGCTATTTGGTTAATTGAGACAGTCAAAATACAGCTTTTTTTGGATCATCTCCAGGTTACTCAGGTCCATGGAGCAAGAGGAAGAGATGTCCTGATGGCTTTCCCAGGTGTGTTTTCTCCTAGGGAGGATGTGGAGGCAGGAGTTGAGCTGGTGGTTTGATTTCACTGCTATGCAAGTGCCAAAGGATTGTGGCTTTTCTAACACAGCCCTTCTGGAGCAGGATTCAAGGTGATGAAACCACTTTTCTTCCAGGGCAGGACCAGTGTTCTCTTTCTGGAGCTGGGGCATGCAGAGAGCCTAAACCCACCTTTCCTGCCTGCTTCCAGAGTATGGAGAGGATTTACCCTCACTGCAGGAAGGAGAAAACACCAAACCCCTTAAAATCTGTGGTGATCCCTCCCCTCCATGTCTTTGACAGGATTCTGACTCTGCTCTGCCATTTTATAGCTCTCCAGCTGGATCTTAGTCTTTCTGATACATTTACAACTCTGCTTTTTCCTGCATTCTGTTCTTTTTGTTCCACCCTTTCCTAACCCTGATTCTCTCTGATGAATGGAAAGGGTTAAGATGGTTGTGGTTTGCATCCCTGCTCTCTGTCCAGCTCCTACCACGACCCCTGGATTTTTAATAACAGTGGGGATGATGGTCATTTAATGCAGCCCCCTGCCTGCAGCAAAATCTTCGTCAAGGTTTTCCTGCCGCCTCCCTCAGGCAGATCATCTTGTTGCTTAATTGTCTTTATGCTTTCTCACAGCCTCAGATTTTAACTGTATTTCCCTCAAACTGTAACTGTGGCTGAGTTGTGTAGCTCAGGAGAGTGACCCCTTTACAACTCGGTGTCTGTCAGCCCTGGCTGTGAAATTTGGGCTGGGCAAATTATTTTGGGTGAGTAGAGATGATAGAAAAAGGCATGTCTCACCATGAAAGATGAATCATTCCTTTGCCTTTTACTCCTTGTTGTAGTAACATTATTCCTGAGGAATTTTTTGCTATTTATGTGATTGTCAGATGTGATTCCATCAGAATTACAAAGGAATTCAGCACGAATTAGTGGCCACTTAACGTTATAGAAAGCTGGATGTAAATGTACTCCATGATCTCATCTACAACTCAGTCCTTAGCGGATGCTTCAAGGTAGATTTTTTTCCTAAAGTGGTCATAAATTGCAACCAGTCATTGGACTCCCTCCAGTCCTAGAGCAATTACTGGGCCAGTTCAGCTGAAGGGTTTGATCAGGTGTTTTACTAGCAGGATTTTATTTCACTAAATGAACATCTCCTAAAGAACCGGGAATGTAATATTTACACGTTAAAGTGCTGCTGTAATGGCACTGCATTTAACTTCACTAGGAGACCAGGAATCCTGTGGTAAAATGCCTGATAACTGCTGCATTTACCAGGGGGATGAATTTATAGCATTTGAATTCCTCCAGCAGAACAAAGGGCTGTATTATGAAAGGACCCTCTTCTCCCTAACAAAAGCTTTGAGCCAAGTCCTGTTTCCTGCTCTTAGGAGAGCTTTGTATCACTGCAGTTGTTGCCTTGCCTGACTGCCTGGGAATATTTTGGATAAGTAAAAAGAGAGGGGGTGTCATCCTTCTGGTTTACCCTCCACAGGTTGTGTATTACTTAATCCCATTTGGAGATTCTGGGAGAGATTCTCCACGGGAAGCGGCTGCTGCGTGCCAGCTCGGTGCATGGAGAGGGGATGTAGGTGGGATTCAAATCCACCTCCTTCAGCCTGCACTCCCCATCCTCCCTGCAAGCTGGAGCACCCATGGCACAGCCACAGAGGTTTCCAAAGGCTGTCCCTCATCCCTGGGCCATCCTGTCCCCTCCTGGGGTTCGGGGATGAGCATGCGACACCATTGCCATCTTTACTCCTGGCTGGTGGAGCCACCTCTGTATAAATAACTTATGTTATGCAGCTTCCCTTCCCCTCTATTTTCATCCACTGGTATTAATAGCAGCTAATTATTGCTTTTACTATTAGGTCATGTGTTGTAAATACACTAAATGTGGATCGTGTCCCGTGCGTGCTGGTTTGGGTGCTAATGCCTGGATCCTGCCTCTTAACATGCAGCCTAATTGCACTGCTCTGCCTGCCATGCTATTTTTTGGGATAATTGCTCCCAAAGTCTCAGCATTTTAATGTAGTCAGTATTACATGGTCTAGCTAAAAATTGTTCTAAACAAATCTTGGGTCCTATCCCTAAAGAAATCATAGCAGGGCTTCCTGGGAAAAACAGGGCTTTTCCTCCTCTCTCTTTCCTCTTCTCTTCCCTGCAGTTCACTGTGCTGGGATTACTGGGGTGGCAGAATCCCCTCGGAGCAGAGCCCTGCTGTCACTCTGCCTCCTGCATCCATAGGTGGCAGTGAGATGAGTCGGTGACAACCTGGTCACTGGTGAAAAATCTTTTTAATTATTTAAGTGGTGGTAAACGCCTGCTCTTATTGGTATGGGCATAAGCTGCAGCTTCTCTAATTTTCCTCTTTAATCTCTCCTGGAAGAGCTGAGTGCCTGCTCTCCTTGGCGTTGTGTTTCCCTAAAGAAAGCTGCTTTGAAGAAGTCAGCTCCCTGCTCAGGATGCTGATGCGAATGAGTCCCTCAGCAAACAAGTTTCAGGCTTTTACACTAAAAGCACTTGAGGGTTATTTGTGAGTGTAATGTCAAGACAGCCTAATGGGAGATATGTGCCCCGCTCAGGTTTAAACCACGCAGCACTGTGAGCTTCCCAGGTGTGATGTTAGTGCTGATTTTGCCTTTTTCTCCACTTTCCATTTGGGAGATGGAATAAAGCAGAGTCCCAAGTTGCCTCTTGCAAGGAGACTGTCTCCTCTACTGACAGCTCCACAAGAAACCTTCCTGCTGCTCTGTGGGACCTTTGGCTTCCCCCTCTCAGGCCAGGAATGCAGAGCCTGCTGCTTTGCAAAGGGAATGCTTTGTGCATGGATATGTTCACTCCATCAGCAGCTGATTCTGGTAATAAGCGAGTCCTACACCCTGGGCTGTGCTGCTGCAGAAGAGCTAATTTCCCTCCCCTTCCCACTCTTTGGGCAGAGCAGAACATATGTGCTGTTACCTCTTAATTCTTCTGTGGAGCATTAGGACCAATAAAAACCTTTCAGGGTTTCTGATGTGAGAAGCAGCTGCCGTTGCATGCTAAGAAAAAAAGGCTGATTAAAATAAAAAGCCCCGCATACTTCTCCCAGTAACAGGGACAGGCAAAGAGTTTGTGACCCCCTCCTGTGGCAGGTGACACTCTTCTTTGCTTGACTAATTGCACCAGGGCTGCATACCTGGGTGGTAACGAGGGACTGAGCGGCGGCTGTACCCTTTAAATCACAGAACACTGAAGTGTCATTGCTTTCATGTTTGTCTACTTGCTTCTAATTATTGAAGGCAGCTGACTTTAAAGCATAGGCCATTTCCTCCCCTTCCTGCAGCGGGGTCATAACAGCTTGTTTATACACTCCTAAGCTGGTTTGCTGCAACAGATTGCGACTTTAAATAGAAGGTTGCTAAGAGTGAGGTAAGGGTGCCGGGAGAAATGAGCTTCCTCCAAACAAGTCACTTGGTATTTCGGGGAGCGGGAGCAGCAGGCAAAAACGCATCCGTGCCGAGGTGCGGGATGGGCGGCACTCGTTGGCGGTTGGTGTAACAACACCGAGCGCTACATATGTAGGTACATAATGCTCTTTTAGAAAGCTCAGGGGAGGGTGATGGAGCCAGAGCCAGCCGTGTCCTGGGGAAACCTCGCCCAGGATTTTCCTGGGCCGCCGCACGAGACCGAAACGCTACGAGTTATTTATTCATCCTCGGCAAATGCCAGTAGCTCCTGTTTGGCACTGGGATGAATATCAAGAAAGTTGATTCACTGACTTGAAAAAAACAAAACAAAGCCTACACTGGACAAATGCTAGAAAATATGTGTTGGTAAAGAGGTGGACTGAGTGATGAACATATTTTCTATCTCTCGTTTCTCTGACTCACGGCCCTAACTTAGAGCAGATTTTATCTTATCAAAAAATTAATTACCCACATCCTTTAATTTCATATATATACAGTTTGAGATTGTTGGTTTTGTCTCCAAATGCCTCTTATCCTCTCCCCAGTAGACTGTTGCTGCTAAATAGATGGGATTATTTTCTTGGTGGCCACGCCAGATTTATTTATACTGCTAAGCCTGCATGAGGAGTTGGGGTGAAGACAACTATCAGACTGTCAAATTTAGCTTTACCCCCTTGGATTTAGTTCCTGGCAGGCTTCTGCTTAAGTCTTGGAAAGTAAAATTCATTAGATGAACCTTAGCATGATTTTTCCATGGCTCTGATTTTAATCAAAGTGCGGATTTGAAATTGTTTTATCGTTAAAATCTGTTGACTGAACGTCAATGCAAAGCAATTCCCCCCCTGCCTGGTGTAAAGATGCATCCTGTGTGCTTAGGTAAATCCCAGACTGAGGGAGTGGAACAGCAGAAAGGGTAGAAATTAGCCTCTGAGGCTTGCAAATGCACTGCAGGCTGATGTCTCTCTGCATTTCAAGGACTGAGGTTCAATTGCAAGGCTGTTCTTCTGCTTACCCATAATGGGCAAACTAATCAATTAAAATGGTCTGTTCTTAAGCCATTGCAGAAGGGAAGGCTTGTTTCTAGTAACTGCCTTACAAGGTCTGAAGGATGCAGGTTTAACATAACAGTCTTTTATCTCCAGATCTGCAACATCAAGGCTCTGTGTTACACCCGGGTACCTGGGAGCACAGGGAAGGCAGATTCTGGGGAAAGCTCTTTTGTAGGTTACTAAAGAGTGTTTTTGCATGAGGCAGCGGAGTTGGTTTTCTCTGAAGACCAATTTACACAAGCCCCAGTGACTGCAGTGAGCCTGGAACTCCCAAACCTCAGGGCTGCGGCTCAGCATCCTAACAGGAGATATTGAGGGACTGGAGGAGAGCTGGAGGAGGAGGGTCACACTCACGCCAGACTTTTGTACTTCTAGATGGAAGCCTGTGTGTTTAAGAGCTTGTTTTAAGAGCCTGCGTGCCCGTGTTTTCCATAATACTTCCCGATGAGATCCGCCCTGGGTGTACGCATTTGAATTTTGAGAGCTTTGCTTTCCAGGTCAGCACGGTGCCTAACTCAGACCCAACTTCCTTGTGAATGAAAAATAAGGAAAAAAACCCCAACAAAACAGAGAGTATTTGCTGCTCTGGTCTGGGTGTGCTGACTGCAGCATCCTCCTCTGGGTAAGTACAGTGTTCATCTGAGGCTGCAGGTGACCGCCTTGCCTGGCCAAAATCCGCTGCAATTTTCTGTGCTCGCAGACAGGACGAGGTCAGAGCGTCCTGGCGCCGGCACCGGCGAAATTCGGGAGCCCCCGGGCTGGAATCGGCGGCTGCGGTGATGTAAGGAGCGGCGTAAGGCAGAGGTGAAGCCAGACCCTAATGACAGCTTCTGCCTGCTCGCAGAACTCTGCATAGAGATCAGCACTTCCAGCAACAAAAGAAAGTAGGTCAGAGGCAGGTCCCCCTCCCCGCCTGCGCGCTGGAAGCACATGTGTTGGATTACACGCCTGCAGATTGAGGCAGGAGTGATGAGATGGGTGTTTTTCCTTCGGGAAGGTGCGTGTGACAGCGGCGCGGTGCTTCACGGCGCCGGTCGCTCCCACCGCGAGGTTTTCCGTGGAGCTGCTGCATTCCCGGGGAGCTCGGGGACCTATTTGTGTATTAAAGTTGTGGGGCGGGAGTGCCCTTATCCCTACAGGTTTGGGGAGGGGGTGAGGCCAGCAGTGACACCTGGGTGTGCTCCTGGTCCCTGCCCATGCTCTGATGCTGAGCCTCTCCTTGCCTCGCTGCAGCCATGAAACTCCAGTCCTACGTGAACGATTACCCGACACGTTAATTGGGACTCCCGCTATGATTAAAAAGAAATTTCAGATTAAGCCCGCCATGCCGTGGAGCTCAGGAAGAAAACATCTCTTTATAAACACAGCAGGAATGTGGGGACTCCATTATTACTATTTTCTTTTAACTTTGAAGAAGCTGGCTCTCTCTGCTGCTTAGACCACAAGGAGACAAGTGTGGCCATCGCTCCACTACGGTCAGAGCTGAGCGGAAGGGATGCTTGCAGGGAGATAAAATTGCAGGGTGTTTCTCCTTTTTTTTTTTTTTTTTTTTTTTTATCTTATTGTGATAATAGTAAATTATTATTCT